>JAOXNR010015238.1:0-28887 GCA_028571225.1 Parsonsia alboflavescens
CCTAAAAGAATAAAACAAAACAATAAAAGGATAAACTAAACCCTAGGGGCACTTGATTAAATTTTAATAAATTGTTTAAAAGAAAAAAATGGAAACCGTTAGTTGACTAACTATTGCACTCATTAGTGTGCATGGTCAAGCACATACTAACATTTATATATATATATATATATATATATATATATATATTTATATATAGATGCATTTGGATTAACAAACCCAAATAAATTAACTAAACAACCAAAATTCATTCACAACCCTTGGTTGGTTGGATTTTGAGAAGCAGGGATGAGATGGACAATTTTGCCCCTAAAAAGTTATCCCATACCAGTAAAAAGACCGGTTTCAAAAAGTTTTTTGCTAGAAAAAATAATATTTGAGATCAAAATGGCTGTTCACAATATGTTGAAGGACCATAATGGCTACCCATAATATGTTAAGGGAATATAATGACTGGAAAAAAAACTTGTAGGATCATACTATAGTTTGGTCCAAACATGTAGAACCAAATGGGCTAAAAGTCCTTGATCAAAATGGCAGAATGAGTTAAAATTAATTAGTGAGTACAAGGAAAAAGAAATTGGATATAAAAATAAAGTATTTTGACTAACTTAATTTATAAATTTTTGAAGAACCCTTTGATTTAATATTAGTGATGGGCCTCAAAAGTGAGCACCGGGTCAACCCATAAATACTGATGAAGCTCCATGGTCAGCAACCTGAAAAAAAAAGAGGAAACAGTCACTGGAGTGGGCTGTTGCTCGAGGAAGAACTCTGATGCCTTAGTTAGTATGCCGAGAGATAATCACGGGTAAAGACCATTCTCAGAAAACTATTCAATTTAGTGTGGCTTGAAAGATCCTCTATCCTTAGACCGATTGTGTGTTTTTTGTTAAGTAGAAGAGAAAGTCTATCACCTCCTAGATTGGGGCTCCCCCATATGTAATAGTAGGCAATTAGGATAAATATGTGATTTTGCTGAATCCCGCCAATTGCTCCCCGAATCTTGGTGTTTCCCTGGGACGAGAGATCTTGCCATTCACGTTTCTATTGAGAGCTACGAGCTTGCTAACTAACCTTTAGATCAACTTTGCAGCCTCCACGTGGATGCTCAGGGTCTCGAACATCTCTTCTGGTGAGGTTGCACCGAGTGATCCTTGACTCCCGGGAGTAATTAGGAGTTGCACACCGTTGGTCATGGCATGGAAGATTTATGAGTCGGATCGGAGGTCGCCAGGTCGGAGGTCAGGGTTTTTCAAGACCTTTGCTCGAGCTCATTCAGGAGGTAGGTTACCTTAGGTCAGTGACCTGGGTGGTCAGTGGTAGCTGGTGGCTGCCCGTGTGTCCCCATTGACTCCATAAGTCTAACTCTCAGGAATTAGAGGTGTGGGGCCATTGGCCCAATTGGGTTGACTGCTGTTCGAGTTGTATTCGCTTATGTTGACTTGTCCAGATTGTACCCGTTTCATCCATCATTACCCCCCTTTAGGCCCAGCGAGCTCAGAGGTCGTTGGTGCCTAAATTACCATCAAGTTGTAGCTGTTAGTGGGTTCACCAATTCCTGTGACGACTGACTTTGGGGGTACCTTTCCATTCATGTCTCTAGTTGAGAGCGGCAAGCTGGCTAATAGTTTTTCGACCTCATGCAGAGTTGCATACACTTGGCCATGGCATAGAAGGTACATGAACAGGAGTGGGACTCACTAGGTTGTAGGCTGTGGTCTGGTGAGGCCTCTATTGTGCTCATTTGGAGGTCGGTGACTTGGGAGGTTGGTGGTAGGAGTTCCATTGCCCACTCATACCTCGGGACTTGCTAGTTTGACTTTTAGGTATTAGGAGTTATCGTCTCTGCGTCGCAAGTCTAACCTTCAAGAGTTAGAAGAAACCATCTTTAGGTTGTGGGCTTGACTTTGAGGTATTAAAGATTACAATCTCTAAGTCATGACCCTTGAAAGGTCGAGCTATTTTCTTGTAACTGCTCATGAGGCTGACCTTCAGGTATTAAGATTTACCATCTAGTGGTCGCGGCTCTTGAAAGATGGGGCCATTTTCTTGCAATGGCTATTTCTGGAAGAAGAAGAATCTAATTAGTTTTTGGAAAAACTGATCATCGACCTTAGACCAAAAAGATGTTTCATTTTAACTTCTGTAGCATCTGACGAGTTTCAAATCCGAGAAAAGCTTTCACGTTTTTATTATTTTTGAGAAGGGATTGAAGCATTTTCAATTCTTGAACAGACCACCCGCTTCAGCTTCTTGGAGGGAAAAAGAGTTCTTTCTTTTCTGGGAGGCTGCGCCACTCACTTTGGGCAAAAATGAACTGTTTTTGGCTCATCGGTTTCTACGTAGAATTTCAATAGGTTTTTGATGTCACCTATATCAAAAATCTTCAAGCGCTTTTGAACTTCTCTACAGCCTTCCTACATTCTTGAGTTAGTTTCCATTTTCTGCTTCTCCTCTCCTTCTACTTACTCTAAGTTTTTTTCCAAGCTATTCATGCCAGGATGTCTACCATTTCTGACTCTTTGACCTCTTTTCTCGAGACATTGGACAATGTGGTTTTCTATGATCCTCCCCTTTTTCCCCAGGCTCTTCATGTGCCTAGTTTGGCCCGTGACCACTGTGAAGTCAGGGTTAGCTCCCAAGCTTCTTCTTTGGGTCCCTCTGATATCATGGGGATCCGCACAGAGATGGGGTTGGAAGTCTGCGACATCACTATCGTTGTTGGGGCCGAGCATCCCTATAGCAAACGTGATGGGCAGATAGCCCTATACCTCTCCAGAATTGGCGTGCCGGGGGGGGGGGGGATGGGGGATTCTTTTCCTTTTGCTTCACCTCTTGTTTCTTGATATTGTCCACTTCTGGGTTTCCCCTCAACCCAAATTATTCCCAACTCTCTTCGGATGGTGGTTGCTTTCATAGCAACTTGTATAAGGTTCCAGTTTCCTTGGAACTTTTTAGGTGCTTCTTCAAGCTGAAGGCTCCATCAGTTTTCAACTCTTCTAAGGGGTAACTCAGGTTTGTTCCTCTGTATCTGTTAGTGGGTCCTTTCCCATCTCTAGTGGGGAATCGGAAATCCCACTTCTTCTTTGATCGCCTTCCGGACAGTGTTGTTCAAAGGTATCCAAATTGGAATTTGTACCAACAATTCTACAACGAGCTCCCCCATCTGCCTTTTGACCTAAGGCAGCATAAGAACTTCTTGTTTGCTTTTCAAATGGGACTAAGGTTGGATGAACCTTCTTGGTCTGGCAGAGGTCTTTTCTGAATGCTGCTGGCCTGGGAAGAGGAATACTGCGCAACCTCTCTGCTGTCAGGATGAACTAGAGGATAACCTACTCCAGTAAGTAGTTCCCCTAAACTGAAATGCCTTTTTTTGTATCTTTTTGCGCTTACGGTTTCTTCTTTTCCTTTTGACAGTGCTGAGGGATACCCACTGGCTCTATGGGATTGACCTTGATGGGCCAGGATCGAGGGCCGTCCTGAGGTTTCCTCTTCTGCGGGATCTGGGCCGACTACAGCCATTGGGGTCCCTACTTAAGTCCCTATTGAAGCCCCTACTGGTCCCTTTGTTGGACCTCCAAACTGGGGAGGACATAGGACTCGGCCTGCCTCCCGGCGAGGTGGTGGAGGGCTAGCCGTGGCTTATAGAACCTGGGCTACTTCCCAACGAAGAGCTGAGATGGCTGAGATGCTTAGAAGTCTTATACTCGATATCCTGTTCATCCTCCTAGTTAGAAATTTTGTAATAGAGTAGGATTTTCGTGTATCACACTGAATATTTTGTAATCTCTGTTCATGTACCAAATAGTCACAAAGGTCTGTTTGTAGCCTTCTGTTTTTTCATATAACAGCTTCATTTCTTCTGCTTATGCTATGCGTTTTACACTTGCAGTCTTTCAACAATTGCATAATGTACTTGAACCGTTTTGGCACTAAGGCAATTTGCATAGGCATAATATCCACATAAGTCATTTAAAAAAACTTAGCTTTAATTTGTGCTTTGTTCAAACTGAGCTGTTGAGGTCGCCACAATGCTTGGCGAGGTCTTTTTGATTGGATTCTCGAGGTTTGCAATGTCTTAGTCACCTTTAGGCATAGAACTTCTTTAAGCGGCAAATGTTCCAAGGTCTTAGGAGTTGTTTAAGTGGCTTATACCTCCTTCCTTTGTGGACTTCTTGGACTATGTAAGGTCCTTTCTAGCTTTCTTGCAGTTTGGTCAGTTGAGCCTGTTTACCAACGTCTGACCTTTTGAGGACCATTTCTCCAGCTGTGAAATGTCTTGTTTTCACTCTTTTATTGAAAAAATTTATCCCTTGCCTTTTGCAGGTTATGTTTGCTTCCATTGCTTTGTTTCTAACCTCTTCGAGGAGGTCTAGGTCTGCCCTTCTCTCCCCCTTGTTTAAGACTGAATCATATTCAATCAGTCTTAAAGACTTCATGCTGACCTCGACCGGTATCACTGCCTCTACACCAAAGCATAAGTTGAATGGCGTTTCTCCAGTTGCTTTTCTGGGTGTTGTTCTGTATGCCCATAAGATGCTTGGGATCTCATCTGGCCAAGCTGTTTTACGACCTTCTTTCTCAAACTCGGTAAGTCTCTTCTTGAGTCCTTCCATGATGGTTCCATTCGTCACCTCAGCGAGTCCATTGGTATGTGGATGAGCTACAGAGGTCAATCACTATTCAATATTTAAATTTGCAGAATGTCTTGAATGAGTCGGCAATGAACTGCCTCCCATTATCTGATATTATGGCTCGGGGGATCCAGAACCTATACACAATGTTTCTCCAGACAAAGGATTGGACTTTTGGTGATGAAATGGTTGCCACTGGCTCTGCTTCAACCCATCTAGTGAAGTACTCCACGACAACAATAAGGAACTGAAGACCCCCCATTCCTTTCTTGAAGGGTCCAAGAATATCAATGCCCTAGCTATGAAAAGGTACTGACGAGTGGATGGATTGATACCTTGTCGTGGGCACATGTGATTTGTTCTCGTGCACTTTTGTATGTTCTTCTTAATGTCTGAAACCATTGAGGGCCAGTAGTACCCTGTTCTTGGTATTTTCTTGGCGATAGTCTTTGCTCCTATATGTGATCCAAATATTCCGCTGTGTGCCTCTTCAATAACGTATTTTCCCTCTTCTTGGCTTAGACATTTGAGCAATGGCCAGGTGTAGGACCTTCTGTATACCTCATCATTCCCTATCAGGACAAAGCGAGGGGACCATTTCTGCACTTGGCGAGCTCTTGTGGGAAGTTGTCATGCTTGAGGAATCTATAGATTGGATATCTCCAGTCTGCCCAATCCTCTATCACCAAGCTCTCGTCTAGGCTTATGCTCGGAGAGTGTAATTGTTCCATCAGTAGCTCTACATTAGTCCCAGCTATGTCTCGATAGACTTTGGACAGTGCATCTGCCTCTGCATTTTTGTCTCTGGGTATCTGCTCAATAAGGAAATGTTCTAGCTTAGATTTGATATCCCTTACTTGTTTGAGATATTTGACCATGTTGTCCTCCTTAGCTTCGTATTCTCTAGTGACCTGGCTGGCTATGACCCGCGATTCTATTTTGATGTGCAATTTCTGCACTTTGAGAGCTCTTATAAGCCTTAGACCTGCTATGAGAGCTTCGTATTGGGATTCATTATTCGAGGTTGGGAAGTTGTACTTCATAGAGTAAGGGATTCTCACTCCCTCAAGGTTGATCAGTACTATTCCCACACTTGAATTTTCTTTCTCCGTTGAACCTTCTGTATACATTGTCCAGACTTTATTTTCACAAGTACTTGTGAGTTCTAGCGGAACCCTTGTGCATTCCTCCATGAACTCTGCAAGAGCTTGAGCTTTTGTTGCATTCCTTGGCTTAAACTGGATTTGGTATCCCAAGAGCTTAAGAGACCATTTCATTGTCCTGCCTGATAGCTCGGGTTTGGCTAGAGCTTGTTTCAGTGGCAAATTCGTTAACACTCTTATTGGGTAAGCTTCAAAATATGTCTTCAATTTCCTCGAGGTAACAATAATGAGGTACAAAAATTTTTCGAGGTCCGAATATTAGTCTCTGGACCTCGGAGTAATTGACCAACATTGTAGATAGGAAATTATTGACCTGACCTTTCTACTAACAGCACTGAGCTAACTACCTTCTCGGTTGCAGTTGGATACATGCAAATTTCTTCTCCTAACCTCTGGGATATAAGTTGAGGAGGCTTTCCTAAGAAGTTTTTCAGTTTGATGAATGCTACTCGACAGTCGTCGGTCCACTGAAAGTCCTTCGGCTTTTTTATGGTGTCATAGAATTTTTCTCCTTTGTCCGCCATTTTGCTGATGAAGGGCCCCAGTGCTGCCATCTTCCCTGCTAGACTTTGTACCGCCTTGAGGTTTTTGGGAGGTTCCATATCCAACACGACCTTGATCTTGTCTGGGTTGGCATCTATGCCTTTTTCCGAGATCATGAAACCAAGAAATTTCCCTGCTAAGACTCCGAAGGTGCACTTTTCCAAATTGAGCTTCATGTGTACAGTTTTCAGGGTCTGGAAAGTTTCCCTAATATCATTGATGAAGTCCTCAGAGGTCTTAGATTTGATAACTATGTCATCCACGTCGAGCTCTATGTTCCTTCTGAGCTGGTTTTTGAACACTTTATGTATAGCTCATTGGAACTCTGCTCCCACGTTCTTCAGTCCGAAAGACATCATAGTGTAGTAGTAAGTTCAGACCTTTGTGATGAACGAGGTCTCCATGTCTTCTACTGCCATTGGGATAAAGTGGTACCCTTTGTAAGCATCCGGAAAACACAACCACTAGTACCCAGTTGTTAAGTCCACCATCTAGTCTATACTAGGAAGTGGGTAGGAGTCCTTTTGGCAATACTTTTTGAGTGTGGTGAAGTCCACAAACATCCTCCGTGTCCCCTCTTTCTTTGGGAGCAAGGCTGGGTTGGCCAGACATTCAGGATATACCACCTCTTTCAGAATTTCAACATCCAGAAGAGCTTGGACTTCTCGAGCTATGACCTCATTGAGCTCAAGGGCTAAGGTCCCCTTCTTCTATTTCACTTGCTTAACCCCTGGTTTGAGCCTAACCTTGTGTTCGGCAATTTTTTGGTCGACTTCTTCCAGGTTGTTGGGTTGCCGGGCAAAGACTTTCAGATACTTTTGAAGGGAATCTACATGCTTCCCTTTGGCCTTTAGTGGTAGAAGCTCACAAATTTTGATCCCTTTCTCAAGGAATTCTGGGTTGAGGAACACTTTCTCTCTAGTATCGGCTGCTTGAATCCAGAGGTTGTCATCTTGTTTGGAGAGGTCAATGCATTCCTCCGGCTTGAGCTCTGTCGAGCTCTCCTCGCTATCCACTGCAAGGTAACATTCAACAGCTATCTGTCTGTCTCCTTCGAGGACAATCCAAGTGTCTCTGATCTGGATTTTCATGCTGTAGTTGAGTAGGGAAATTTCTGCTCTTATTTCCATGAACCCCCTTCTACCCAAGATGGCATGGTAAGTTCCGGGGGCATCCACAACCATTCAGTCCATAATGTCGATGAATTCTTTGTCGTCTATGAGGACCATCGTTGTTACTCGCGCGACCTCATCGGCAGAGGTTGTGCGGCCGTTGAAGCTAGTCAAAGCTGCATCTAACCTCATCAGCGAGCTCCTATCAATTCCTATCTGGTCAAATGCTTTGCGGTACAAGACATTGACAGCACTAATAGTGTCCACTAGTATTTTTTTGACCGAGAAGTTGGAGAGACACTGTCAGGGGTTTCTGAGTATGCCCCTCGAGCTCGCTCGGACCTCTTTTTGATTTCATTTATCTCACCAACTAGGGCTCTCTGGTTGTGCAGAGCTGCTGGTGGTGGGTTTGCAGGACCTGCATTCTTGGCCAAAAATTCTTGTAAATGGCCCTCTTTTACCAGCCTTTCAATGTCACGCTTAGGGTCGAAGCAATCCTCTGTGAGATGACCTTGATCCTTATGATAGTGGCAGAATTTGGCTGGGTTTCTTTTAGCCACAGTACTCTTGATAGGCTTGGGCGGCTTTAGTAGACCTTTGTTCTTCATAACCACCATGATTTCAGCTAGTGACGTCTTGAGTGGAGTAGTCATGAGGTCAGGGATGGTCTTCCTCCTCTTCTTTAAGGTCCCTAATTTTGAGTAAGGGTTTTTCCTATCCCGTTTTGATTTCTAAGGGCTCCTTGGATGGCCTCTGTTGTCTTTTTCATGGGCTGAGATGAAGCCAGGGATCTTCTTCTGGACCACTGTTTCCTCAGCCTTGATCAATTTTTCTAGGAGCGTCTGTAGCTTCTTGATACTTTTTACTGGCTCGTTGGCCAGTTTGAGGGCTACATATCCCCCTTACAACCCCTGCTTGACAGCAGTGATGTAGATGGTTTCCTTTTTTTGCTCAATCACTATTGCTTCATCGTTGAAGAGCCTATACTAGATTCGAGTGCTTTCCCCGACCTTCTGCTTAATGAGGAAGAGGTCGTTAATATCCTTTTTGCACCTCGTGCTACTTTGGTAATTCTTTAGGAATAGCTCTTTCAGTTGTGTCCAGCTCGAGATGCTTGCTTTAGGAATGCCCTTGAACTAGGACTAGGCTTTTTTGGTTAGTGTCGATCGGAAGGCTCTGCACTTGAAGTGGTCGGGGTACTCGAACATCTTCATATAGGAGACGTATTCGTCAATGTATTGTTGAGGCTCCCCTGTTTCGTCATATTTCGCCTCCAAGTATGGGGCTTTGAAGCTTGGCGGCATCCTGGCAATTTGGATGCTGTGGAAAAACGGCGAAGGCTCGGTAAGGTCCATAGTGTTCTATTGCTCCTGCTTAGCCGGAGGAGTTACCCTCCTTAGTAGATTGGGGGCTACCTTTTGATTGCTTTCGCCTGTCATGTTGATCAGGCTACGTCGAGGAGGCATCGTTACTCCAAGAGGAGTTCATAGCGAGCTCCCCTCCTCTTAGGATCCTTTCTCTGACTCTGTTACATGGCTGCTCTGTTGAGCCTGTCTCTAAGGTTGTAACCTCTCGCATTATTCAAGGTTTCTCTGAGGTCGGTCACAAGTGGGGTCCTTCGTGACCTTTCTTGCTTTCGATCCGTTTCCCATCCAGCTTCTTGAGGTCTAGGGTCATTCCTCGCTTCTGAGGGTGGAGGCTGGCACGACTGTCCCTACTTCGCCTGACCTCGAGGTGGATGCAAATTCCTCCAAGAAGGCTTCGAAGTGTGCACAGTGGATATATAATCCGATCTGGGCCCTTCTTGAGTAGGTGGAGGGCTTTACGGGGCCCTCTGAGACGGACCAGGTTCGGCCATCCTCTGTTGATCCTGTTGAGCAACATTACCAGGATTATCGTTATTTGCAACCTGCGCCGGAGGTCACATTTCGGGCACCACTTTGTCGATGCACAGTTATGTTCTACTGTGTGGCTTGCCATGGTGTGGCGGCTAAGCACGTGACGGTTGAGACTGAGTCATCAGGATTGATTATTTGTTTTTCAGAATGTTAAAGAAGGCTAGGCTTTTTCGTTTATGTTTCGCCCTCACAGACGGTGCTAGAAGTGATGGGGCTCAAAAGTCAGCACCGGGTCACCCCACTGATCTTGATGAAGTCAACAACCTGAGAAAGAAAGGAAACGGTCACCGGAGTGGGATGTCGCCCAGGGAAGACTTCCGATGCCTAAATTAGTATTCCGAGAGAGAATCAAGGGTAAAGATAATTCTCAGAAAACTATTCAGTTTAGTGTGGCTTGAAAGATCCACTGTCCTTAGATCGATGGTGTGTTTTTGATTAAGAAGAAGATAAAGTCTGTTTCCTCCTAGATTGGGGCTCCCCCGTGTGTAACAGTAGGCAATGAGGATAATTGTGGGATTTTGTAGAATCCCGCCAATTGGTCCCCGAATCTTAGAGTTTCCTTAGGACGAGAGATCTTACCATTCACATCTTTGTTGAGAGCTACGAGTTCGCTAACTAACCTTCAGATCAACTTCGCGATCTCCCCGTGGATGCTTAGGGTCTCGAACATCTCTTCTGGTGAGGTCGGGCCAAGTGATCCTTGGCTCTTGGGAGCAATTAGGAGTTGCGCATCGTTGATCGTGGTATGAAAGATTTATGAATCGGAGGTCGAGGTCTGGCAAGACCTTTGCTCGAGCTTATTCCGGAGGTAGGTTTCCTCTAGGTCGGTGACATGGGAGGTTGGTGGTAGCTGGTCACTGCATGTTGTCCCCGTTGACTCTGTCAGTTTGACTCTCAGGTATTAGAGGTTTGGGACCTTTGGCCCAGTTGGGTTGATTGCTGTCCGAATCTTACCCATTTATGTTGACTTATCCGGGTCGTACCTGTTTCACCCATAAATTAGACTATGAATTTAGTTGATTAATTAGTTTGATGGAGAGTCTAAATCGTGGGAGTTTGAACAATAATTGGAGGTTGACTTTTTTAAAAGAAAATAAATTATTTTTTTGAATTGGCCGATCGACTGAATTGATGGACATGGACTAGAACCCAAGAAACATATAGATGAGGCAATAACTTAATCTATGTATGTACTTGATCTATATTGTGGGTAGCAAAAATATATATCGGTGCAGACAAAGGGTAACCAAGATACAAGAGATGGGCAGTCCTCAAAATCTCTGATCGCTATATATATAGCAAAAATATATATCGGTGCAGAAGAAAAAGAGATTCTCTGTAATAGATAGTAGAGTTCATGTATAACTCTAAATCTCTGATCACAAACTAAAGCTGATTTGAGGTAGGTGATGGGCTTGAGGATAAATAATCTGTTGGTTTTTTAGTTGGGCTCATCAAGTGTTTTGGTAAGGTGATCGTTTTCTGTCTATTAGTTAGGGTTCAACTTCCAATTCTCAAATCAGAGTTATAACACTCAAAGACGATAGTAGACTTAGATTCCTGGTTGTTTGATAATTTGAGAATTTTCCCAATTTGGGTTTCCTAGTAAAAATTCATTTGTCTCCTTGTTTATTGCTTTTCATTCTTTCACTTCGTATCAGAGCATGGTTGTCAAGATGGAGAGCAATTAAAAAATTCCTATGCTCAATGAGACTAACTATACATATTGGAAGTCTGGCATGATCACCTATGTACAAAATATAGATGGGAAAGTATGGGACATGGTTCTGGACGGATAGACACATCCTAAGTCAGAGAACAATTTCGGAGACGAGATCAAAAGATATGACAGAAGAAGAGCTGGTAGAGTGTGGCTGGAACCAAAAAAGTTCAAATGCAATTGTTCCATTTGTAGAAGCAGAACAATATGCAAGGATCTCGATATGTACTACTTCCAAAGATGAATGGGACATTCTTGCTACTACTTATGATTGTGCTACAAATGTGAAAAAGGTGAAGATTCAGCAATTAAAGTTTGCATTTGAGGCACTTCATATGGACGAGGATGAGAAGGTTGGATATTTTTTCTCAAAGATCCAGAGCATCATCAATCAAGTTACATTGTTGGGTGTAAATACAAACTTGAAAACAAGATTGAATGTTTACAGCAATCGAAGAACGTGGAAGACAAGGATCAAAAGAGTTGTTGGGATCTCTACAAACCTTCGAGATGAGTATAGACATTCGTACAAGAAAGAAAAAGGAGTAATTGGCTCTCAAAGCTCTTGTAGCTACTGCAATCAGTAGAAACGTGTTGAGCCCTGCTGATCAACAGATCATAAGTCAATACATGAACTGTTTGTTTCCTATAAGTGAATATGCTACTACCCCATTAACTCAGGATAGCCTTCCACTTACATTGATTCCTGTAAATCAGGATCATAAGCAAGAGGAAGATCACTCGAATGTAACAAAGGAAGATGTAGCATATCTTACTCTAAAGGCGATCAGTGGTATTCACCCAAGAAGGCAAGGTGGATTAAAAAGGGAGTGTAAACCTAATTAAAACAAAAATAGTCAAAATGGTCTGATAGCTAAAAATCAGTGTTACGAATGTAAAGGTTTTAGCCACATGGCCAGAGTGTGTGCAAACAGACTGAAAAGTTATTGTATGCTCAAACAAATGAAGGTGCAACATTTGAAGGACTGGGAATTTGCTTTAAATGTTAATTCTAACTCCTTTGTTTATGGTGGTCAGGATGATGAGCTGATAACACTGTTACAATTACTGGAAAAGAAATGAGATGATCAGCAAAAGAGAACACAAAATCTATCTCTACGAGTTGAAAATCTGGAAGAGGTGATCTACCGAATAAATTTCAGAGAAAAAGGAAAAGATAGGCTAAATAAGTTCTGTTTTGAAACATCTAAATTTGCATAAGGATCTCATAAACTTGATGAGATTCTCAGCACAGTGAGACCTCACAAGTCAATGAATGGAATTGGATTTCAAGGCAAGGTTAAAAGTAAGTATGGTCTTGTAAATTCATCAAAGTCATTACAGCATGAAATGGATTCTAAGAAAGTGATCTAATTTGTTCGAACATGTCATTTTCATCATAAGAAAGGTCACATTCAACCAAATTTTTTCATGATGAGGCGATATATCTCAAGGGTAAGAAACTTTCCTCATCATACTAAGAAAATATGGGTTAAGAAAGAGTTTAGAGATTGTAAGGTAGTCTTCATAGCTTTGAGAGAAAATGATCACTTAACTTGGTTTTTAGATAGTGGTTGTTCCAAGACACATGACTGGAATAAAATCTAATTTTGTGAATTTTGCAGGAATGTATCTGGGAAAAGTAACATATGGAGATTGAAATAGTGCTCTTATTTGTGAGAAGGCAAGGTACAAACTTCAAGTTATCAAGAAATCGAAAATGTACTTCTTGTATGTGGATTTTAGACAAACTTACTTAGTATAAGTCAGTTATGTGATGAAAGCTATGATGTACAATTTGATAAACATGAAGGAAGAATTTTGGAAGGTAACAAATGTGTTATGACAGGTAAGCAAACTGAAAATAATTGTTATGTTGTCACTTTCGTAAATGAAATGGTATGCAATTTTGTCATGACTGATCAACTTGTTCGATTATTTCATGAACGTATAGGACATTGGAATCTTTCATATCTTCAGAAACTTCAAAAGTTGAAAATGGTAAGAGGATTACCAAGTTTGACTATTAATAATCATGATTGTTCAGCTTGTCCTCAAGGAATGTTCACAAAGGTTTCTCACAAACCATCTATTGGTTTAAGTACAAAAAGTCCTCCTGAACTTTTACATATGGATTTAATGGGACCCATAAGTGCAGATTGTCTAGGTAGAAAAAAATATATTTTTGTAATTGTTGATGATTACTCTAGATATACATGGAGTCATTTTTTGAGAGAAAAGGCGTGAAACTTTTGATACTTTTAAATGTTGGATTGGTTTTTTTGTTGAATCAAAAAGATAATCTTAGTCTTAAACATATCAGAACTGATTATGGCTCTGAATTTGAAAATAACTTCTTTGATGAGTTCTATGATATGTTTGGTGTCAAACATGAATTTTTAGCTCCTTAAACTCTACAACAAAATGGAGTTGTGGAACGAAAGAATAAGATATTGCAGGAAATGACAAAGACAAAGCTAATATGGGACATAGTTTTGGACAAAAGCAGACAACACTGCATGTTACACCATAAACCGAGTCACCATAAGAGTTGAAACTAAGAAAACACGATATGAATTATGGGTATGAGCAATAAATTTGATACAAAAATTGAAAAGGTAAGTTTCTTGAATATTCTAATGATAGTAAAGCATAGCTTATTTAATACTGATACCAGAACTATTATTAAAACAATAAATGTGAAAATTCTTGAAACTTATCTTAATCAAATTCGGGTGAATGGCGAGAAGATAACTTGTGAAAATTCTGTTGAGGTGATTGGTAAATCAAGTAATCAAGGTCAAGGAACTGAAGAATCATCTGAAGAAGGAAGCAATGAAACATTACCAGATGAGGAACAGGTGATCAGTTCTACGGGAGGAGGTAATCTATTCAAAGAACTACATTTGGAAGAAGGTAATCAACAAGGTGATCTACAACCTTCTGCTTGTATTAAAAAGAATCATCCAAGAAATCCAATTATAGGTGATGTTCAAGATCGGATGAAAACTAGAAGGCAGGTATGAAATGAGATATATTTTGTATGTTATGCTTCTTTGATAGAGCCTAAAAATGTAGATCATGCATTATTGGATGATTTTTGGATTAATATGATGCATGAGAAATTGCATCAATTTGAAAGAAATGAGGTATTTTCACTCATACCTGGACCTTATGATTTCAATATAATTGGAACAAAATGGATTTTCAAAAATAAATTTGATGAGCATATTAATATTATTAGTTGCTTAGGGATATACTCAAGTTGAATGAGTAGATTTTGATGAAACTTTTGCACCTATTGCTAGACCGGAGTCTATAAGTATCTTACATGCTCTTGCATGTGTATTTAATATTAAAATTTCTCAAATCGATGTAAAAAGTTCTTTCCTAAATAGTTATCTAAAAGAAGAAGTTTGTGTTTAGTGAAATAAAGGGTTCATAGATTTGAATCATCCTGATCATATGTACAAGTTACACAAAGCTTTATATGGTCTTAAACAGGCATTGCATGCATGGTATAATCATCTAACAAATTTTCCGATCAAGTCAAATCACCAACATCGTAATGTTGACGAAACACTTTTTATAAAGCGATCAAGTAATGTGTTTGCAGTAGTTCAAATATATGTTAATGACATTATTTTTTGAGGAACTACTAATGTTTGTATGGAACAATTTTCTCTGCTAATGAAATTAGAATTTAAAATGAGCATGTTAAGAGAACTAAACTATTTTCTTGGTTTGTAGATCAAGCAAATGAATAACGGAATTTTTTATAAAAAAAAACTATGTATGCCAAGAATATGGTTCAAAGGTTTGGGTTATGTATTGATAAACAAGTTGATAATTCTATGAGTGTAATTGTGAAATTGATAAAGGATACTACAGGGAAATTTGTTGATCAAACTTAATTTCGTAGTATGATCGGTTGTTTACTGTATCTAATAGCTCGTAGAACTGACATTGCTTTCAGTGTTGGTATTTGATCCAAATACCAATCTGATCCTAAGGAAAGCCATTTGATAGTAGTGAAAAGTATCATAAGATATGTGAGTATAAATGAAAATTATGGTTTGTGTTACTCTAATTCTTCCAATTCTATTGTTGCAAGATAGATGCAGATTGGGCAAGGTGCCAAGAGGATCACAAAAGTACCTTGGGAGGGTGTTTTTACATTGGCACTAATCCTGTAGCATGGCATAGCAAAAAGTAAAATTGCATTTCTCTTCGCACTGCTGGAACAAAGTACGTAGCAGTAGGAAATGAGTGTACTCAGTTGCTATGCATGAAACAAATGCTACATGACTATAGCATTGATCAGACAATCATGAGTGTCTTCTGTGATAATCTTAGTGCGGTTAAGAACACAAATTGGAATCATAGAATGCCGTTCTTAAACACAATATTCTCATTGCATGCTTCTTTGATTTTGATTACCTCTATTGAGTCATATAATGTGTTTTCCAAAGTTTACACTTGATTGATATTTGTTGTTATTTTCTTTCAGGTGATCATCACGAATATTGTATGTAATACGCTACTGGGATTTCAAGTGATCTATGATACAAAGTATCAAGAGTTACAACTCTAGAAGTGTGAAAGTTATTGTTTCAAAGAAAGAAAAAAAAAACTATTTCTCTAAAAAGGAGAAAGTATTATTGTTGTTTCAGGAGAGCTACCTTTTATTTTCAAGAGGGCTACCTTCTTGATGAGTGTAAAAGCTCTTACTTTGTTGAGTTTGAAGAAGTCAAACGGAATAAGGGATGGTCTATATTTACAACTAATGGTCACCTGATGTCTTATCTCTCTCTCTCTCTCACACACAGTTTCTTTGTTGATCACCTTAGGGAAGTGATCAGTTTCAATCTTAGATTTTAACTTGAAAACTTATGATCTGATTCTCATAGATATTTTCAAATTTGTACAGTGGTTATTGAAATGGATGTCTAACAACTTTGTTCTTATCTTTCTAATTAATTTCTTTTCTGGAGTAAAACCTACATGCAAGTTTTCAAGTTCTTTTATCTTTCATCTCTCTCCTCTCTCCTCTCTCCATTCTTCTTCATTATCTATTCTTATCTCAGAAATCTCATCTATGGCTTCTAGACGATGTTCTACTTAGCGGAAGGGTACCGCTGCTTCTGGTACTGGAAAAAGAATGGCGTCTGAATATCTTGATGGCAAGGTGTTCTCTCCAAATTTGATTCCTCCCGATGATCATGCCAAATACGAAAACTTTTCCAAACTTGGGTTTTGTGGAGCACGTTCTTGAATTTCTTGACCTAGATGATACAATGTTTCTTGCATCCTGGATAATTGGTATTAGGGTCGGTGTCTATCCTCCTCTGGTGTTATCTATACAGATCTGGTACTAGAGTTCTTAAACAATATCATCCTTTTACCAGCCCAAGGTCCTAAGACTCTATTCTTCAACACATTCATTCAGACACACCTCATACAAGTTACGTCATCTCTTGTTAATTTTCATATTAGTTTGTCCAATTTAACTGATGGTCATGCTTGAGATAGTGAAGAGATTCAGATATCTGACATTCATATGGCTTTGCTCTGGGTCTCTCTAATGATTATGACAGATTGCCACAGAGTTTATTGCCATCTAGTTTGTATCTTTTGCATCATTTTATCATTGATTCTTTGTTGCCCACACATAACATGGTTCATTTATCTAATAGTGCATCCCATTCGTTACATGTCATTCTATCTTGAAAACCTGTTAGTGTTAGGTCACTTGTTGTTCGACATATGAGAGAGGTATATAAAAATTCTGACTATTTTACAATGTTGCCTTACAGCTACCTGATTTCTTGTTCGGTTGCTTTTGTTGGTGCTCCTCTAATTGGTGCCACAATTGGACCAATGTCCCTTATAGATGCTTAGATGTTAAAATGGAGAATTGCTCAACAAAAACCAGGTGAGGATGCTACCTCTGATACCGACACTATTCTTCCTCCATAACCAATCCCAAGTTGATTGCATCACCTTGTGCAAACTCACGACGAATTAGCCACTATTGTTTCCCATTTGTATGATATGATTGCTAAAATGACTCATTCCCCTAATGTATTACCTACAATGAAAACTAAACATCACCAATAATGAAGAGCAGTCAACAAGGAGACAAATGAATTTTTACTAGGAAACCCAAATCAGGAAAAAACATAGGATTGTCATACAACCATGAATCTAAGTGCACTATTCAATTTTGAATGATTGAAACTTTGATTTGAGAATTATAAGTTGAACCCTAACTAATACATAGAAAACGATCACCTCACCAAAATATTTGATGAGCCCAAATAAAAACCTACTGATTATTTATCCCAAACCTATCAACTACATCAAATCACCTTTTCATAGGTGATCAGAGACTTAGAGTTATACATAAACTCTATTATCTATTATAGAGAACCTGGTTTTCTTCTCTCAGTGGTTACAAAATATGACTTGTACATAATCTATATATAGATGATGGTGAAATTGGATTTCAACCCCAATCATAGAGTCAAAAAATAACTCAATTCACAGCTTCTTTGATTCTCAAGTGGCAATATCCAAAAGAACTCGTAATTCAATCATTCACTCCGAATGGTATTCAATTCTGCAATATTTAACTCTTAATATACAACCATAATCGTAATAAACATTGATAAAATATCACATATATTTAGATTATATCTGAAAAGATAAATGACAAAGAAATTATGCACATAACATAATTATCAATCTCCACCTTGATGTGTGCATAGTTTCCTAATTTTCATCACAAAAAAAATCATCCATACAAAAGAATTATTAATCACTTATAACCAAACATTGCAATTAAAAAAAAATACTACTAAAGGTGCAATACTCAGTTTAATAGGACATGGTGGTAAGGCAGAAAACTAGAAAAAATTGTATCTAAACCAAAATGGAACTAAAATGTATCAGATGCCAAGCAGAAATAAGATCAAAACAAATCTTCTCTTTTGTCTTGCTTCCTTTGCCATCAACCAACAAGGATGCTACAATCCTTTTATCTGTATCAATTATGGCATTGCTTGAGGAAGCTGTGGTTTGAATAGCTTCGTTATGTCTAGGAGACATATGAGCAGCAATCTTTGAAATGGCAGCATTCAATTGTGAAGTGGTTTCTGGTTATTCTCCAAGAACATCTTTCTCTTTTGCTTGTGTAGTAGCCATGACGGAATTGGCTATGTTGGTAACACAGGGACACTAGGAGCAAAGGGTGTATCTCCCAATTGATGAGAGTTAGGAAGTAAATTAAACATTGGAGAAGTAAAATAACTATTTTGATAGTTAATACATTAAGGGAATTAGTCATTTTAGCAGTCATATCAGAGAGATGGAAAACAACAGTTGCTAATTCATTGTGAGTTTGCACTATGTGATGCAATCGACTTGCGACTGGTTTTGGAAGAAGATTAGTGTTTGTACCAGTTGAAGCATCATCATCGGGTTTTTACTGAGCAATTCATCTTTTTAACATTTGATCATCAATAGGAGACAATGGCCTAATAGTGGCACCAATCAGAGGAGCTCCAGCAGAAGTGGTCAAACAAGAAATCATGTAGAAATAAGGCAGCTTGGTAAAATTGCTACTATTTTTATACACCTTTATCGTATGCCGAATAAGTGACCCAAAACAGATAGGTTTCCTAAATAGAATGGTGTGTAACAAGAGACATTCAATATTAGATAAATGGACAATGTTATGTGTGGGCAACAGAGAATTAGTGATAAAATGATGCAAAAGATACAAACTACAAGGCAATAAACTTCGTGGCAATATGTCATAATCACTAGGACCAAAGCTTCATGAATGTTAGATTTTAGAATCTCTTCACTATCCCAAGCAAGACCATCAATTAAATTGGACAGATTAAAATGAGAATTAACAAGAGATGGGGTAACCTGCATGAGGTGTGATCTAAATGAATGTGTTGAAGAACAGAGTCTCAAGATCTTGGTCTGGTAAAAGGATGATATTGCTGAAGAACTCTTGTACCAGATCTGTATAGACAACTCTAAACAAGGATAGAAACCAACTCCTATTTCGATTATCCAGGATGCAAGAAACATGGTCATCGTCGAGGTCAAGAACCTCAGGAGAGCGTTCCACAAAAGCCCCAAGTTTGGAAAAAGTTTTCATATTTAGCATGAGCATCTGGAGGAATCAAATTTAGAGAGAACATTGAAACATCAAGAAATTCAAATGCCATTCCTTTTCCAATACCAGAAGTAGTGGTAACCTTTGGCTTTGTAGAGCGTGTTCCAGAAGCCATAGATGAGATTTCTGTGATAAGAACAGATAATGAAGAAGAACGGAGAGATGAGAGAGGAAGAGAGATGAAAGGACTTGAAAACTTGGGTGTAGGTTTTCCTCCAGAAAAGAAATTAATAAGAAAGATAAGAACAAAGCTGTTAATTAGACACTCATTCCAATACACGCTCTTTGGATTTGAAAATATTTATGAGAATCAGGTAATAAGTTTTCAGGTCAACTCTAAGATTGAGACCGATCACTTCCCTAAGGTGATCAACAAAGAAACTGTGTGTGTGAAAAGACATCAGGTGATCATTACCTCTACAAAAATATACCACCCTTTATTCTGTTTGACTTCTTGAAGCTCAACAAAGTAATAGCTTTCACACATATTAAGAAGGTAACCCTCCTGAAACAATAATAATATTGTCTCCTTTTGAGAGAAATAGTTTTTTCCCCTCACTTAAACAATGATTTTCACATTTCTAGAGTTGTAGCTCTTGTTACTTTGTATCATAGATTATGATCAGCTGAAATCCCAGCAGTGTATAAGACACAGTATTCTTGATGATCACCTAAAAGAAAAAACAACAAATATCAGCCTAGTGTAAACTTCGGAAAACACATTATATGACTTAATAGAGATAATCAAAATCAGAGAAGCATGCAATGAGAATAATGGTACTTTAAGAACAACATTCTATGATTCCCATTTGCTTTCTTGAGGAGACAATTACGTAGAGTATCCAGAGGATTTGTAAGAATATTAGCAAGCTGATTAAGAGTGGGAATATATTCCAAGGTAATCACATTTTGTACAACAGGATTCCAAATAAAGTTATATCAAATATCAATATGTTTAGCGCAAGGATGTTGAACAAGAATTCTAGAAACATTAGCCGCATTGAGATTATCACAGAAAACACTCATCTCTGTCTGATCAATTCCATAGTCATGTAGCATTTGTTTCATCCATAGAAACTGAGTATATCCATTTCCTGTTGCTATGTACTAGGCTTCAGCAGTGGAAAGATAAATGCAATTTTTCTTTTTGCTATGCCATGCTACAAGATTAGTGCCAATGTAAAAGCACCCTCCTGAGGTACTTTTACGATCATCTTGGCACAATGCCCAATTAGCATCACAATATTAAACAAGAATAGGAAGAATTAGCGTACCATAAACCATAATTTTCAGTTGTGCTCACATATCTTATGATACATTTCACTATTGTCAAAATGGCTTTCCTTAGGATTAGATTGGTATCTGGAACAAATACCAACACTGATAGTTAGCTAAAAGACTAGAGAAGTCACCGGAATGATTCTAGAACCGTCACCGGAGGGACAAATAGTTTGCCGGAGAACGCCAAGGCCAGACCGATGCTGGCCAAGCCACGATCAGTAGGCAGTCATAACAAGGGTAGTGCCTTGTCAGGCTGGAGACGAATCAGATTCAAGGGCGAATCTTTTCCTAGCCGGGAAGGATGATGCAGGGTGGCCCAAGCTCCGAATGGGCTCAAATTTGGCTCAGTGACTGGAAACAGCCCAATGGACAAAACCAATAGCTTTGCTATGGGTCCACCATACTGTTCAAGTATGATCCACTCACAAATAAATGGTTACACATTAAAAGAACTAGATATTGTGAAAACACACAAGTTTTCAATTTAACGACAAAAGTCAAAAATTACCATATTTTTAAAAGCCATCTGTAACTAAGACAAAACGAGATATTTATAATCTAAAATCAAACCTAAACCTAATTGGAAATTAAAATAACAAAATTATGAAAATAACCCGAAACATAAAAGGCCCAAAATTCTATCAAAACAATCTCGGATGACCCAAAATTATCTTAGTCCATAGCAAAGATATGGGTTTGGTCCATTGGGCCGTTTCCAATTGACTATTCAAATTTGAGCCTATTCCAATCTGGGACCTTGCATCATTCTCCCCAACTAGGAACAGATGCGTCTTCAAATCTGACTCGTTTTCACCAGCTGCGTTTCTAATAGTACTTTTGACCCAACAGAACTCTAATTAAAATAACTAAATAAATAAAGAAAAATAAAATATATAAAAAAACCTAATATCAAGATCTCAAGAAAAATAGCAACTTTTAGTTCGGATGAACAATAATTGAGATGAACAGTAAAAACGATGAACAGTGAACGGTGAACAATAACCGAGAAACAGTGTCAAAGGAACAATAACAGAGAAACAGTGCCTCCGGAACAGTACGGTGAACAGTATGATAACAACAGTTTCGGAAAACTCGAACTTTGGATCTTTTTTTTTTAAAATGATCTTTTGATCTGTCTACTCGCCTAATCGGAAATCTCGATTTTCATGCCGAGATTCTAGAATTTAGATTGTCTGCCAGATCGTTCTGCTCGATTACGCCCTTGCTTCAAAATCCGAAACGGATTGATGTCTTCCCCCTCATCTTCGGATTCAATCTCTGATTCCGTCCGCTCCTTAGTTTGAACGTCCAACCTAACTTGAGCCAATTACTGTGCCAAGTCTTGGATCCGCCTTCTCTGTTCTTTGTTTTCATTTTCTCGCAGGTCTTGTTGACGAGGCTGTTCGTCTTCCTCAGGAACTACTCCACGTCCCCTTGTAGCACGACGCCGTCCACGACTAATACGATTCTGTTCGGCCATTGGTGAAGGCAGCCTAGTTCTCTGATACCAACTGATGTAATAAACGGGAACAAATAAACGACTAAATAAGAAAAGAACTGGATATTGTGAAAACACACAAGTTTTCATTTTAATGACAAAAGTCGGAAATTAGCACCTTTTTAAAAGCTATCTGTAAGTAAGACAAAACGAGATATTTATAGCCTAAAATTAACCCTAAACCTAATTAGAAATTAAAACAACAAAATTAAGAAAATAAGCCTAAACATAAAAGGCCCAAAAGTCTATCAAAACAATCCCAGATGGCCCAAAACTATCTCAGTCCATAACAAAGCTATGGGTTTGGTCTATTGGGCCTATACAATTGACCAGTCAAATTTGCGTCTATTCCAATCTTGGACCTTGCATCAGAAAGTAAGGTCAGGTCTACTAGAGGTTAGATACAGTAAACAAGTAATTAGACTACGAAATTAAATTTGATCAATAGGTTTCCTTGTTTGTAACTCTTGATACTTTGTATCATAGATCACTTGAAGTCCCAATAGTGTATAAGATATAGTATTCTTGATGATCACCTAAAAGAAAAAAAAAAAAATATCAATTAAGTGTAAACTTTGGAAAACACATTATACGACTCAATAGAGGGAATCAAAATCAGAGAAGCATGCAATGAGAATATTATGTTTAAGAATGGCATTCTATAATTCCCATTTGTGTTCTTAAGGAGATCAAATGCTGAGTATCCAAAGGTTTCGTAAGAATATCAGCTAGCTGATTAAGAGTGGGAATATATTCCAAGGTGATCTAATTTTGTTCAACAAGATTACGAATAAGGTGATATTGAATATCAATATGTTTAGGGAGAGACTGTTGAACAGGATTTTTAGAAATATTAACCGCAATAAGATTATCATAGAAGACATTCATGACTGTCTAATCAATGCCATAGTCATGTAGAATTAGTTTCATACATAGCAACTGAGTACACCCATTTCCTACTGCTATGTACTCTATTTCACCAGTGTAAAGAGAAATGCAATTTTACTTTTGCTATGCCATGCTACAAGATTAGTGCTAATGTAGAAACACCCTCCCGAGGTACTTTTGTGATCCTCATGGCCCTATCAGCATCACAATATTCTACAAGAAAAGATTGGAAGAATTAGCGTACCAGAAACCATAATTTTTAGTTATACTCACATATCTCATGATACTTTTCATTGCTATCAAATGGCTTTCTTTAGGATCAGATTGGTATCTGGATCAAATACCAACACTGAAAGCAATGTTAGGTCTACTAGCTGCTAGATACAGTAAACAACCAATCATACTACAAATTTGAGTTTGATCAACAGATTTCCTTGTGGTATCCTTTGTCAGTTTCATAGTTACAATCATAGGATTATCAACTTGTTTACCAGCATGTAACCCAACCCCTTGAAAAATATTCTTGTGGTTTGACAAAGAGAATTTTCATTATTCATTTGCTTGATCTACAAACCAAGAAAATAGTTTAGTCCTCCTAACATACTCATTATAAATTTTGATTTCATTAACAGAGAAAATTGTTTGACACAAGCATTAGTAGTTCTTCCAAAGATTATATCATCAATATAAATTTGAACTACTATAAAAGCATTACCTGATTGCTTTATAAAATGCATTTTACCAACACTACCTGGTTGGTAATTTGACCTAATCAGAAAATTTGTTAGAAGATCCTACCATGCACGTGAAGCCTGTTTAAGACCATATAAACATGATCAGGATGATTTGTATCTATGAACAATTTAGATTGCTCAACATAAGCTTCTTCTTTTAGATAACCATTTAGGAAAGCATTTTTTACATCCATTTGAAAAATTTTAATATCAAATACACATGTAAGAGCAAGTAAGACACTTATAAACTCCAGTTGAGCAAGAGGAGCAAAAGTTTCATCAAAATCTACTTCTTCAACTTGAGTATATCCCTAAGCGACTAATCTTCCTTTATTTCTTACAATATTACCATGCTCATTAGACTTATTTTTTAAAATCCATTTTGCTCTAATTATTTTGCAATCATGAGGTCTAGGTATGAGTGACCAAACCTCATTTCTTTCAAATTGATGCAATTCCTCATGCATTGCATTAATCCAACAATTATCCAATAATGCTTGATCTACATTTTTAAGCTATATCAAAGAAACATAACATACAAAATTTATTTTATTCTGTACCTGCCTTCTAGATTTCATAGGAGCTTGAACATCACCTGTAACTACATTTCTTGGATGAATCTTTTTAACATGAGCAGAAGGCTGTAGATCACTTTGTTGATTGCCTTCTTTGGATTAATGTAGTTCACTGCCTAGATTACCTCGTCTTGTAGAATGGATCAGCTATATGCCTAAATCAATGGTTTCTGTATTTTCTCCATCGTTTAATTTGCTTCCCAGCTCTCATCAAGGGAGAGATGCATCATCTGCTCCTGCTATCCCTGTGTTACCGACACAGCCAAGTACACCAATGGCTGTTGCACAAGCAAAGGAGAAAAGTGTCCTTGGAGAACAGCCAAAAACCACTTCAAAATGCTGCCATTTCAAAGATTGCTACAAATATGGTTGCTGGACATGAAGAAACTATTCAAACCTTCAGCTTCCTCAAGCGATACCAGAATTGATCGAGAAAAAGGTTTGCAGCATCCTTGTGGGTTAATGGCAAAAAGGGAAGACAAAAGAGGAGATTTGTGATATTGTTTATGAAACTGTGTATCATCTTGAATCTGGGAGGGTGTTCAAGTGGAAGACGTGTTTTGATCTTATTTCTTCTTGGCATCTCATACATTTTAGTTTCATTTCAGTTACATACAATTTTTCCTGGTTTTCTACTTCAGCACTCTGTGCTATTAAACTGAGTATTGCACCTTTAGTAGTATTTTTTTTTAATTTCATTGTTTGGTTATAAGTCATTAATAATTCTTTTACAAAGATGGTTTTTTTTTTTCTTTTTTAATGAGAACTGGGAAATTATGTACACATCAAGGGGGAGATTAATAATTATGTTATGTGCATAATTTCTTGGCTATTTATCTTTTAAGAAATAATCTATATACGTTGATATTTATTAATGTTTATCATAATTATGGTTGTATATTAAGATGTAAATATTGCAGACTTGAATGCCACTTGGAGTGAATGACTAAAGAAAGAGTTCTTTTGGATATTGTTGCTTGAGAATCAAAGAAGCTGTGAAGAGTTCCTTTTTTACTCTATGATTGGTGCTGAAATCTATGTTTGGTGCTGAAATCTATGTTCACTATAATCTACATATAGATTATGTACAAGCTAAATTTTGTAACCCTTGAGAAAAGAAAATGAGGTTCCTTGTATACATAGTAGAATTTGTGTATAACTCTTAAATCTTTGATCACCTATGTAAAGGTGATCTGAGGTAGCTGATAGTTTTGGGGATAAGTAATCAACGGATATGTAGTTTTGCTCATCAAGTGTTTTAGTGAAGTGATCGTTTTCTATCTATTAGTTAGGGTTCAACTTGTAATTCTCAAATCAAAGTTGTAATTAATCATTCACAGATGACATTGTACTTAGATTCATAGTTGTTCGACAACTTGAGGTTTTCTCAATTTGGTTTCCTCGTAAAAATTCATTTTTCTCCTTGATTACTGCTCTTCATTATTGGTGATCTTTAATTTTCCATCATAATTCATAACATTGAGGTACAATTTCTTAGATAATCCATAGAACTATCAATTCTTTTCTACAAAAACTACTAAAGGAACCCGAGAAACCTCAAGAAACTGACCACCTATCAGTATACAAATCTGATCTACATTTGCATGCAGGTAACAGAGAGGAACCCCCGGCTCACTTAGTACTGATCTTCCCGTTTTGAAGATCAGCGGCCGCCACCTTTGCTAGTGAATCTGTTAATTAGTTTTCCCAGGTTTTCCTTTGGTGTTGGAACCTTTCGAAGGAGGGACTCTGGAGGAGCAAGAGTTGGTCAAATTGCCATCTTTAGCTGAACCCATAATCAGTTCTTCAAAGGACTGAAACAGAACTCTGATGGGAAATGGAAGCCATGATGAAGACCACGAGTATGCAGCAGCAGCAGCAGCAGTTGCCATTGAATTAATTCAGTTTTTGCTGGAAACGTCTTGATTTTGTTTGCTTCAGAGAGACAGAGAGAGAATATATATCCGTGCTTGTTCGTTGGCTCGAGTGGTGATAATTCCAGTTTAAATACAGGCCATATATATAAGTATATGTGTGTGGTAGTTGATCAGGAAGAACGTGTGGAACAGACTAGTCATTTGATTTGAGGATGTTTGAATTAGCCTTAGATTGATTTTGAATTCAGAAGAAACTTGAGGCTTGACCACGCAGCCTTCTAAGACTGTAATTTTTCCAAAGAAATTGCCCTAATTTTAATTATGGTTAATTACTTAATACTCCCACCACAGTGTACAGAACTTAATTTCTATTAATTAATTTTGAAGTATTAATAATTAAATGTCTTTTTTTTTTATTTTTTATAAAAAAAGGAACTAATTTATTTTTACTTTTTAAAATTTCTAGAATACCATGCTCTTAATTTAAGGACAATATATATAGGAAAATTTGATATGATCCCAATCCATATATGTGAGAATATAATCTTTTAATTGACTCATTAAAAAATCACACGAAGTACATACATGTACTTATTAAATTTTTTTTTTTATTGACTTGATATGAATTTTTATGTTCATGATAGATTTTATCATGCGGATATAAATAAATAAATATATATATATATATATATAACCCACTTTTATGATAGGTCCTTTATTCTTTTTTATAATAAACACTTTCGTCATCTACTCTTTTTTTTTTCCCCTTCCTTTGTTGCAAAACAGAAAAGGACACTTGGGTTGAGGGAGGTTTTAATTGTTGTAAAATTTTGATTTGAGTTGAAACTATTGAGTGATATTGACCACAGTCTTCGACGACTTTTACTTTTGCAAATTTAAAATAGGGCTTTTTGCCAACATGTTTTTACTAGCTTAAGATAAATTATAAAATGGTTTCAAAAGTTTTTTTTTTCCTTCGTTATATTGGTTCCACATGATTTTACGACTAGCCATAATGATCCACATTAGCTTTCTCCGGCCATTTCCACAGCGAAACAGGTCACGTGCCTAGCATGTAAGGTCACATATATCATTTTTTTTTAAAAATTTATCTATTTGGTTTCACATGTTTAGGTAAAAGTATATAATGATATCACATGTTTTTTTCTCAACCATTATAATCCCTCATAAATTTACAAACTAACGTAACGGTTCAAACAATTATTCTCTAGCCATTCTCAAAGCAGGTCATGTATCGAGCACATGACTAACTAATGAGGATAAGTATGTCATTTTAAAAAATATTCAAAATCATCAAGAATCCAACTTTAATTCAAATTTCAAAATATATGTTTTTTTTTCTTCTTCTTTTTCTAAAATCAAATTCACTTACAAAGACAAGGTATGATATAACGTAAAACAAAAATTCCTCATGTATTTCTCAAACTTATGCAATCTCATTTTGATTTCATCGACTACTGTTTTTCCTATCATCTCCTCAAGCCCATTTAGACAAGTTTCTCCTTCTTTTATTGTAGCACTTATTCATGCCTATATATCACCGACTGATCTTCATCTTCATAAACACCTTTCTTATCAGTCGAATCATTCCTCCATAGACTTCAATCACTTCTTCCCATACTAAAATTATCAAACAAATTAAAGCAACAATAAAAAGTTTTCTGATTCCTCTTGTTATTTGTCTTGGTAATCAACTCTTTGGTAAAAAATTCAGGTTGTTGACCTCTTGCAAACTAAATTTTTAAAGAGAGATTGAACAAATAACCAGATTTTTTCTTCGGAAGATTAATTATGATGTATATTTTAAATTGGACAAAAAAAAAAAAAGGGAATTTAAATATATTGCTCTCAAATGAGATTATCATCAAAATAATGATATATTTTATAGGGTAATTATTTTCGAGAGCTCTTAAATTTTCATAAAATCTCGTTTTAACCCTTAACTATGAATCGTTTAGTTTTAATCCTCCAATAATGAAAAGTTATAATAATGGACCCTTCCGTCCATTTTGGACATTAAACTTTGACTAAAGGTCCCCACGTGCCTTGCATGTGCCAATTTACAAGGACAATTTTGTCCACCAATTTTTTTTCTCTCTTCTTTCCATTTATTCCTCTTCCTTTTCTTTTTACCTTTTCCTCTTCCTTTTCAATTTTACAGTACCTGTCCATCTCCATTAAAGCCATCCCTTCACAGGCCAAGCTCCCTCCCGAGCCATTTCCACCAAATCCACGTTGTCGCTGCCCCCTTTCCGCCAATCGCAAACCATCTAAGGAGGTCAACCAAACTTCCTCCAATGTGCTTGATGATGGGACTCTCCATCGAAAAGGAGAATCAATCCAGCCAAACAATTCCCAACACCGTTAGATCTCTCTGTTGTTTTGGTTGGCAAAATGGAATCCCACATCGGGAGATTTGGCCAACAAATGGGAGGAGTTTGGCTATAAAAGGAACTCCTCCCCCTCCCTTTTAAATCATCCCATCAACAACCCAAAAATTGTATCCTCTTATGTTTTTGGATAATTTCTTATCTCTTTGTAATATTTCTTCAATCAGAGAAATATTAATTTAGTAGTGTCCGAGGACATAGGCATAATTGGCCGAACCTCGTTAAATTCTGGAGTTCTCTTTTATGGTTGTTTAATAGCTATTGTCGGGTATAGTTGTGAATTATTGTGCTATTAAATTACTTGTCTTAGTAAATTCTGTCTAAGGAGTGTGGTATTTAAGTGGACCGGTGTGTCC
>JAOXNR010015248.1:0-28878 GCA_028571225.1 Parsonsia alboflavescens
AATATTATCTATAATATATAAATAATAAATATATATATATATATATATATATATATATATATATATATATTTATATATAGAGCTTGTTTAGATTCACACATAGTAACAAAGAGATTGTACATTTTCAGTATGAGAATGTGAAGGAAGTAAATTTATAGAAAATAGGACAGATCATCCTTTGAATCTTTAATATTCTTATATCTATTATATATTATTGTGATTTAATTCATCGTATATATTTATTAATTAAAAGATTCACTCGAAATTAGATTTTTTATTTAAAATTAAATATTTTATTTTGACATTTAATAAATTATAAGTAAAGTATTTGATTAATCCATTCATTTTAAATGTAACCATGTAACAATATTAATGTCTTAATAAAATTTTAAGATGAGATATTTAATTTCACGAGACTTAAAATGAAAATAAAGTACAATTTAATTTGGTTCGAGTTTTTAATATGTTTATTTTGTCAAGTAAGATATCAAGTATCGGTATCCATATTAAGAATAAAAAAAAATCTAAGTATTAAAGTAATTATGATATAAACTAAAGCATTTATATCCACTTATTCCTATGCCATTCCTCTTTGTACCTCAAATGCATCATACTCTTGACATAATTTTGCATGGGATTGGAAAGCAAGAGCTCCTGTTCATGGGATCAGTGAAAGAATGATGACAGATAACATCTTCCCAATAAAGCATTGGTGGCACAACTGATTCAACTTGATACATTTCGAAAGATAGATGTGTTAGACTTCGATCGATTACAGGATGATGATGTCTTTTAACATAATCCGTTACAAAGGATGTGGATTTGATGGAAGAATCACACACCCTCTTGTATTAGAGTATGATGGCACAGTCTTCAGCAAAATAGGAGAAAACTTCAAAGCTGGAAGGAAGTTGAAGTTAGTCCTGATTAGCTTAGCTGTACTTTTATTTATTAAACAGATTAGATTGGCAGAGAATTGTATATATAGATGATTTTTACATTTTCATTCCAATGAGAAATTTTTTTTCTAATATTATCCGTCATTTTCTCCAAGTTTCTATGCATGTGTAGAGTTGGTTATCTTATATAAAATTAATGTTCTAATATCTCGTAGGTTTAAAGTCCACATTTTTTAATCATTCCGTTTTAGGATTTTTAAACGGACTCCTGATTTACAGTGAAGTAATGTTTTAAAATATAAATAAATAAATATATATATTTATATTTTAAAGATCATTTAGATTTGCATATAATGGTTGAGAGTTTCTATGACCTTGGTATGAAAATGTGAAGCAAATCGTCTATCCTTATAGAATCGATTAACTTTTGAATTTTATATATTTTTCTATTCTGTTTAATTCATCGTATCTATTAGTTAACTTGTAGATTCATTCAAAATTAACATCTTCTAAATGATTAATATTTTTTCAGTTCAAAATTAAATATTTCATTTTGACTAAACAAATTATAAGAAAAGTGGTTCATTAATTAGTTCATTTTAAGCTTTGCAATATAATAATGTAATTTTTTAAACAAAATTTTAACTAATTTGAGGAGATGAGATATTTAATTTCGCACAACTGAAGATGAAAATAAATACATTTAATTCTATCCTAATATTTTATATATTTTTATTAAGTACCAAGTATCAATATCCATATCATGTTAAAAAAAAAAAAATCAAATACCAAGTAATTCTAAAAGCATTTATATACACTTATTCCCGCACTGCTCTTTTTTTTTTTTCTTTAAATTAATGCATCATACTTTTAGCATAATTTTGCATCAATGTTGGAAAATAGATTATTTCAAATATCAAATAACTTAAAATGAAAATATGCACATTTAATTCTATCCGAATATTTAATATATTTTTATTAAGTACCAAGTATCGGTACCCATACCATGTACAAAAAAATCAAATTCCAATTAACTCCAAAAGTATTTATATCCACCTATTCCTGTAGCTCTTTTTTTTTTTTTTCTCCTTTCAATTAATGGATCATACTCTTGAAATAATTTTGCATCAGCATTGGAAAATAAATTATTTCACTGAATAATTTCTTAGACTTGTGAGGGTTGACGTTACAACTATTATTTATAAAAGAATATAATACACCCTCATTCGGAATTGAACCTTTTTTGAAATTGAATGTTCCAATTTCTATTTTAGTTTTTTTGGTATTGAATATCTCATTTCTAAAAATAAATAGGTTTTTAATGTAAAATCTTATTAACAACCTTCCATATTTAATGGTTTACATCCTTTTGCATAAAGTTCTCAAAAGCATTACTTAATCTTTTATTAAGTTAATATGAGACATTTAATTCCAAACAAAAGGAAAATTAGTTATTTGGGAAATAGTTTGTTGTTATCACAATTGAATATAAAACTAAAATTATAAGTATATCCATGAAAGTTTAAATTATATACATATTGAAATATTAATGTGCTAAGAATTTTTATATTTATATCCATTTAATAATAAATGGTTATTATTGTTGCAAAAACAAAACATCAAATGACATTGAAAAGCCTGAATGACCATGGAAAAGAAACATGAATTTTGCACTAAAAAAGAATGTATAAGTGATTAAATTAAGTTAAAGCTAAATTCCATTTAGATCAAATTAAATTGTAGGATAATTTCATAAGCAACTAAATTCTATATATTCTTTTTCTTTTTAGATCTTCAAGAATCTTATAAATTATAGCAAATCATATGATTCATCTTTCAATTGTTTTCCAGTTCATACGCAACTATCTTAAATTAAATTGAAAAAAAAAAAAAAAGACAAACCAACTAAATTGTTTAATTTTTTAAATTTAAGAGAGTTTTGTTGGAAAATTTTTATTACCCAACCGACATGTTTGAGAATAAAACATAAAAAATACTTAAGTGACGTATTGCAAAATATAACGAAATTAAAGTTTTTTCAAGTTTAAAAGTCTCTTTTATATAATATCATTCAATGTTATTTATTAATGATATTTTGTTTCGTATTTTTAATTTATTAGCTATTTAAATGTTATTTTTAAATATATATATTTTTAAAAAAGGACTATTAAATATTTTTAAAATTAAAACGTGACACTTGTATTATATAGATACATGGATGAACAATTTTGATTTCTTTTTACATTATCTTAAACAGTTCACAAAAGATGAACTTTTCTTCCCTCTTACCGTGATTCCTCAGTCGTAAGCAATTCTGCTTATCCTCCAACATTTATCAATATGGCAATAATATACTAATTAAAATTTTAATTTTGCCTCCTTCCTATTCCTTTAAAGAAGCTTACAAGGTTCAATTTGACAGTCAAAAAAGTTCTAGGCCTTGCCAACATATATTAGATCATATCAAAATGAGAACTGATAAGTTTATAGAATTAATATCAGGCTAAATTACCTGAAGAGATGGTCTGGAATATGAGAATCAAATGTCCTTTAGTACAAAGAAGGTATCACCCAAATTGGACAGGAATAATAGCTAGGGTAATCAGTACCAAGGAAGAAAGGCGCAATAATCCCATCAGCCACATCATACACCCCAGGCTGTTGAACATCATCATCAATTGCCCAGAAATCTTCCACTTTACTTCCCACAAAATAAATGCTATTGCCTCTGCAATTGGCAAATTTGGATGCAGCAACAGACACACAGTAGCTGTCACCGACAAAGAGAGCAAGATCACCCAAGTCCTCTAATTTCTTCCATTTCTTAGCATCAAAATCAAATGTGTGTACTTCAAACTGTAGTGTCTCAGCTGAAGGATCATAAGGATTAACATGGATGCACTGGGAAACCATCAACAGAGATCCTGAAGATTCAACCAAGAATAATTGCTCCCAAGACATCTGATGCGGTGGTGGGGCAATAAACTCCACCTTAGGTGGCTGTGAATTGATCTCAACTAGCACAAGAGTTCCCATGCCACAGAGGCCATAAATTCGATCATTAAAATATGCAACATCTATAAACCTATATCGGGAAGATTCATCAACCATTATCCATGAGTCATTCCCTGGTTGAGTGAAGGCCAATTGATTGAAAGGGCCATAAATGGTCATAACCAGTAGATCTTCTTTTGAATTTGGTAGTTGCCTAGGTTTTTTTATCACAACGGCCTTGTCTATGAAATCATACCAGTTTCTAAGTACATCAAATTGAAAGAATGAACTGTGGTCTGGTAGTCTTATATGAACTCTAGTAAAGGCATTCAAAAGATGGATTGAGAAATCCCTCCCCAAAGTTACAAGCCATCCATGACAAGATCCCCAGCATCTCCGGCCTCGAGCTTCAGGAAGCTCCAGTTCGTATTCCCTGTCTTTATACAAACTGAAACATGCTCTCTTGTTGTTTCCGTTATCAGAGAGCATTAGCCAAGGAACTTGAGAACCCGGAGTCCATTGTTTGGCCAAATAAAAAGATCTCCAGGATTGACAAACAGCTGAAAATGCAATAAAATCTTCCACAGTATCCAATCGGATGGCAATCATTTGAATAATATCATATGGAAGCTGGGACCAGTCAGCCATCTATAATTGACTGAAAATTCAACAGATCACATAATAAAATATTAGTAACAATAATAATAATCCTATTAGCCATGTCATTCATTCTAAGTCATATATAACAACTCATGAATTTGAGGCCACCCAAGAGAGCTAAGCCCACATATAACAGGGTCCTTGATAAATCTGGTAATTGAGTCTATTTTACAGTAAATTGTTAGAGCGTGTGTCAATTGCACTCCCCGCAAAAGGGGCTTGTGAAATGAATTAGGCACCTTGCAGTCATAGACAAGCTCTTAGAATAATATTTATCCAAGGAACGGTCACTAGTGAGAACTTCAGTGACATATTCTAGAAAAGTTAAGTCAACAACACTAGAATGGTAAGTGGCTCCCAAATATCTGCCTTATCAAATCCTCACTTTCTACTCTAACCAAGTATTATGTGATTCTATTCTAACTCCCTTGAATCATCCATGACAAAGAGATAAGAAATAATAAAAACTTATTCTTGACCATGGAGGCCTAACTCTGCCTATATTTTGCAGACCCTAGAAAGACTAGAGTGGAAGAGTACACATTTCTTCTCCCCCCCCTTTTGTATTTAGTAATACAAAGAAGTAGTTTCTTGGGGAAAAATTGCATGTCAAAAGATCCTGTAGAGAACCCCAGAAAACTTACGCTATCTTGCTAGATGCCTAGCTGAATGAAAAACCAAAAGGAACCTAATGGCAATTTGACATGTACCACTCTTAACTTCCACTGGTCCTGAGAAGCATGATATTTCCAAGAAGAAATTGGTTCCATATCTTCATCAGCTACAAGGAAAAAAGATGACTGTATACCCACAAATGATGGCAGCGAAAAAGTATTTACACAAAACATTTTGAAACAACTGCGAACATAGCATTATAGCAAACCTTTCTCCAACTATCTATGATTTTAATTAAGGAAGATGTGTGATTTTAGGCAAGGATTAATGATGTTGAGTCAAGGCTGCATTCCAAGTTCAGAACCTTTTACATTCTCTCTTTGTTTATTTATTTATTTCATATATTTTTTTGAACAAAATACCTTTTGTATCATCAAGGTCTACATACTTATATGCACCTTACCCTTACGATTAGATTTACTATATCCTGGAGGCACCAAGTTCATATGAAATAGATTCCAAGCTATTAGTCACTTTATGCATTCAAGAAATGGTTCAGTAACATCTAAAGGGGTAGTTATAATATCTTCAACGTTGAAAACTTCCAAATCCGAAGTTCAAAAATCCATCAAATGTGAATGCAAACTAGAAACCAACTAAGAATTCCTCCAGTAAAGTTTGAATGCATGGCCATTTTTAACCCTAAAGTCAAATGTCTAAATCCAGACATAATGCTTTTCCACCCAACAGACAACTATAAAGTCATGAATGACCAAAAATTTTGAAAAAGAAATTTTCAAATGGATTATTGGTTCAATAGACTGTGCTCTATATTTTCTCCACATCCATATATTATTGGATTATAGGTTTGTTTCGATGGTGTGCCATTGTTAGTGAGGGTAGATTAGAAAGAGAAGAATACCTGGTTTAAAAGAACTACTGAGAGGGATTATTGGATATATCCAATTCCAGGCAAAGTTGTTACGTCAACATTGGAGTTGATTTTCCAACTGGTTATCCAAAATTTGTATAATCTGGACAGGACATCAACTCAGAAATCAGGCAGGAAAAAGAAAAATAGAAAACCTTGAAATTTCTAAAATTACAAGGGAAAAATACATAGCACTTGGGTTCTAATATTATTGAGATTGTCTTATGTTGAAGATAAATAACAATAACTAAACTGGTTAGGCTTGTCAAAAGATGTGCAGATATGGTCTATTTAAATAACTTAAACTAATTTCCCTCTGACCATACTCTATATGAATCTATTCACCCAAGGCTTAGAAGGAATCCAAGTATATATAATGGCAATAATCTTTGTTAACCTAATTGAATGGTTCCAACCTGGAGAAAAATCAAAGAAATTGCACAATAACATACATTCCACCCTCGGCTTACTGGAACAGAAGTGCAACATGACAGTTGCAATACAGATACACACAAGGCTCCTCTCAATCATTTATTTAGTCTAAGGTTCAATTTCTTTTTTTTCTTTTCAGAAGTTAATAAAGTTCAAAATAGTTGTTGTACTGGAATAAGATGTACAATCCCAACTTTCCATGTAGATGGACCAAAAATTCATTCAATGAGAAAATACCATAGCAGGCAATGACATTTTTCTACACCCAGAAGCTATTTCAAGCAAACACCTAACCAGTCATTACTAATGCCATCATAGTCTAAGTAAACCAAGGATAAAATGTTCAAACTCAAGATTTAACAGCATACTTGATATTAAAGTTTAAAACTTGCAAGATTCTGGATTTCCACATAGTAAGTAATGGGCTAAGCCCCAAATCTCCTAAGAATACATACCAAGCATAAACCTTTTAGAATAGATACTCAAATATCTAAACAACTCTACACATTCAAGTACGCAGGTACAGTAAATTAAATTGAAATTTAAGCCAGAACACAACTTATGAAATCCTATAAGAATATTAAAATTAACTAAATTCCCATAATCAAAGCCGACCAAGAATACAACCTATGAAACCCCCATAAGGGAAACAGATAAAACAGAGACCATAAACCACGAAGCAGGAAAATTTTCAACATGAATTCCAATAATTTCCAAATGATTATGTTAAACAGTCTCTAATTTAACACCGAAACCATTTGAATTCAATAAATTTTGCCCTTATTTTCCGTATGACGATGTCAGGGGTTTGTAACAAGAGGTGAGAAGATTACCAGTTCTAACATCAACAACTGAGAATGTTGAGTATAGCAGAAATGAAGGCCATTAAAGGACCACGCATATGCACATGCATATGCATGTAGTAGTTCCAGATCTGAAAGTGCTGAGACGAATTGCAAAATATATATACACACTGCCGAAACGCAATGCATGAACAGTATTTTTCAAATTTTTACTCTCCACCTTCCAAATTAAGAATCTTTGCAATTATTTTGTCGTAAACTTTTTCTTTCTTAGAATATCCCTATTAGGAAAGATCAATAAAAATAAATGAGAAAAAAATTTGATGAAGAAAAAGAGTTAAAGAGAGCAACAGTAATATGAAATAAATAAATAAAATATCTATTAAATTACTGATAATAATTTATAACAAGTGACAAAAAATAGAAGAAGAAAGAAAATAAATTCAAATGACCTATAATTAGGGATGAATATGACTTACATCTAATTTTTATAAACAGTTCTTCATATGAAATATATTTGAGAAATATTATAAAGTACACCTTATTTATATTCATATAAAATGTATTTTAAAAATATTAAAGAAGAATTTGCTTTTTCTTAATCGTTGTTTGAAGCATTTCAAAAGTGTGTTACAAATAGTTCATTCTTATTTTTGAATGATATTTGTATTAAGTTTAACAAGAAAATATAGTAGTTCGAATATAAGATCGGCTTTACTAGTTTAAAAAAATAGAATATTAGACATTAATTTCAAGATTTGATCCCACAAGTTTATATAATTTTGGATCGTTATGGTAGTATGTAAATTTATGAACTATTACAGTTGCTAAGAAAAAAATATGTGAGATCATTATAAACTTTTACCCAAATATATGAGAATAAATAGGCTGAAAGAATTTTTAAAATGATATATTTGCCCTCACATGCCATGCACATGACCGGCTCCGTTATGTGATTGGCTGGAAATTTGTGGTTTTGACCATTTTGGCTGCTCGTAAAAATTTAAGGGATCATTATAATTGAAAAAAAATATTTGGGATCGAACTGTATTTTGATCCAAACAGGTTAAAAATAAAATAGGAGACACTAATTTCAGGATGGAAGAAGTATCTTATATTTGAAGTAAAATATCATTGTTTTTCTTTTTATACAATTTGGCTTATAAGTCAATAGATATTCAAATATTTAACTCCTAAATAACAGTAATGGATAAATCACTTAAAATGTATAAAAATAAATTATTATCATTTAAATCCATTAAATCTAATAATATAAATTGATATATTCATGAACATCCAATAGTTATTGAATACAAAAATCCAATGTTTTCAAAATTGGTTTAGTTATCGAACTGGAAAAGTTATTGGTTCAAGGTTTAATGGTTCAATCATTATTGAGCCGGTAATTGGATCGCTAATTGAATCGATTAATTTAATAATTAAAAAATATTTATTTTATAGATTGAAATATGTCAAAATAATACAATTTATTCTCAAATTAACAATATATATATATGTATAAAATAAATGAAAAAAATATGAGATGATTAGGATTAGTAAACTTTATAATATAATTCTAGCAAATTTGATTACGCTTATAATTTAATTAAAAGTTAGATCAGGTGCTCGTATTAATTTATTAAATTAAAGTTAAATAAATTAAAAGATTAATTAATTTAATTATGTGACGTGGCTGGCCATCCTTATATGACCAAAGAAGGAAGGAGACAAAAGCTGCTCCCTCAATCAATTCAACGAAACAAAGTTGAATTTCTCCATAAGAAAACAAAAGCTGCTTCCTAATGATGACTCCGTTCAATTCTTCCTTATCTTCCATGTCAAAATATATAAATCACCATTCTCATCCTAAACTCATTTCTTTGGATTTCTGGGGGAAGTCCCTTGCAGGCGAAACCCCGTCCACAGGCACAGAGGCCCCTTGTGTCAGTGGGGGTAAATCGAGGGATGTGCACGAGAGGGCAGAGGACTGACGGAGAGGACGCAACGGGGGACAATGGCCGTTGGCAGAGCCAACGTTTAGAGCTTACGCTAAACTCATTTCTTTCACTCCTCAATAAGCCGTCCTCGGCAGAAACCTCGCCATCCTTACTCCATATTTTAAAATTTCACTCTCTAATCAATCTTCGACAAAATTCAAAATGAAGAGTCTCATAAAAACTTCAAGATGTAATGTTTCTAAAAGATGGAGATGCTTCTGGATCTAAAATGGAGTCATGGTGACGGAGCAAGGAGCAAATGCTGCCACTGAATTAGGACGGAATCGATTGCAAGGCTGGAGTTGAACGTGAAGATTGAGAGAAGAAAAAAAAAAAGAGTAATGCTCAGGTCAAAATTTGGAAATGAATTTTGTTTATTTATCAATTGAGTGTCTTACGTTTTTAATTTTATAAATTTAGTCCCAGAAATTTTTTAAGGGAATTGGCCATTCTGATAACTAGCCGGTCGGTTCAACGGTCCACTGATTGAACCAGCTAGCTCAATCCGATCTGCACTACAGAGTCCAGTTTTTAGTATTTCTAGTTTCAACCCTCGAACCGAATCGGCCAGGATTAGGTTCCCGATTCAATCTGTCAACCGATCGATCTGATCTGATAAAAAAACCCATGCAAAAATCAATTCAAGTCAAAGTCTCATGACAATCAAGGGTAATATTATGAAGTAAACTATTAAGTTGTTAATTGTCAAAGTAAATCATCAACATCTAATTTTATTTTAAAAATATAAAATCTTAAATAAAAAAAACCTGTTTTATAAATATTTTTTATATATTATACCCTAAAAGAATAAAGTTAAACAAAATTCTAAGAGTATTGAATCAATTTTATTTTTTCTTTTAAATAAAAAAAGACAATTAATCGTTAACTTTGATTATTAAAGATTTAATAGTAAAATACATATAAAGTGCACATGTACATTCAATCAATCGATATACATATAAAATTTGATGTTGGCGCACTGTTCATGGGGCACTATTCATCGTCGAGGCACTGGTTCAAGCTTGAAATGGGCTCAAATTTGACTGGGTAATCCGGAACGGCCCAACGAGCAAGAGTCACTGCTATGCTATGATGCAAGGTCTTTTTTGGCTATCCGAAGTTGTCTTAATGGAGTTTCGGGCGTTTTGTATTTTTAGGAGCATTTTCGTAATTTATTGTTTTTAGGGTTATTTTGTAATTTCATTATTTTTAAGTTCTGATTAGTTTTAGGTTTCGTTTAGGGTTTTAAATATCTCATTTGTCTTAGTTTTCAGTAGTCTTTTGAAAATGTGATAATTTTCGACTTTTGTCGTTAAATTGAAAACTTGTGTGTTTTCACAATATCCAGTTATTTTTCTGTTTAGCCTTTTATTCGTTCTTGTTTATTGTATCAATCGGTACCAGAACACCACGTTGCTTGAAATCAATGGCTGAACAGATTCGTGGAGGTCGTGGACAGAGTCGTGCTGGAAGGGGATAAGAAGTCGTTCTTGAGGAAGACGAAATGCCTCGCCAACGAGACCTTCAGGAAGTTGAAAACGAAAACACAGAACAAAGAAGGTGGATCCAGGACTTAGAGCGTCAACTGGAGGAGGCGCGGTTGGATGTTTAGTCTGAGGTAGGGGCAGAATCAAAGATTAAGTTCGATGATGAGCAGGAAGATGACAATTCGTTTGCGACGTTGAATCAGGGGCAACAAAATTGACCGGAATGACTTGGCTGACAACCATCTTTTTTCCAGAATTTCGGAATGAAAATCGAGATTCCCTATTTTGAAGGTAGGACACATCTTGATGAATTTTTAGATTGGTTACATACGGTTAAGAGGATTTTCGATCTTCAAGATTTGACGAAAGAACATAAGGTTAAGATCGTGGTCATTAAATTGAGGAAACATATTTCGATTTGGTGGGAGCACGTTAAGAAGCAACGTGCCAGAGAGGGAAAGTCAAAAATTTCGACTTGTGATAAGATGAAGAAACTGTTGTGGAAGAAGTTCCTGTCGACACACTATTGGCAAAATTTGTTTATTGAATACCATTTCGTTAGGCAGCGAGATTTGTCGGTGGAGCAATACATCGCGAAATTTGATCAACTGCGCATGAGGTGTGACGTCGCTGAAGAAGACGAGTAGATGGTAGTGAGATTTTTATCAAGGCTGAATTCCAGATTGCTGATGTGGTTCAACTATAGAAATATTGGATGTACGAATATGTTTGCAGATTGGCAATGAAGGTCGAGGGACAGCTTAGACGGAAGAGCAGCGAATCGGGATTTAGGGTTCTGAACAGATTTCAGGACAACCCTAGCGGACAAACATCTTCAGTGGCTGTGGTGGCTAAGGGTGAAAAGAGTAAGGCAGTGGCCAAGGAAGGTCAACATGGTAGAACCAGCAAAGAGGCGACAACGGTGGGGATGGCCAAGCGATGTTTTAAGTGTTAGGGTATTGTGCACTTTGTCATAGATTTCCCTAACAGGTAGTTCGTGACACTCAGCGAGGAGGTTCTTGAGCCAGTGTTTGATGGGCATAAAGAGGAGCCTGATGACACACAGGAGGAGGACATTATATATGCTGATTCGGGTGAGTCCGTTGTGATTCGGCGAGTGCTAAGTGTGGTGGTAGCGGAAGATGAGTCTTGGTTGCCGCATAATATCTTCCATACTCGGTGTACTGCTGGAGGGATGATTTGCAACATGATCATTGATGACGGTAGTTGTGAGAATGTGGTTTCCATGACAATGGTAGAAAAATTAGGTTTGGAAACAATTGAACACCTGCAACCCTACAAATTGTCTTGGTTGAAGAAGGGCAATGCCGTAAAAGTCAACAAAAGGTGCCTGGTTCGGTTTTCGATTGGAAAAAAATATACGGACGAGGTTTGGTGTGATGTTGTTCTTATGGATGCTTGTCACATTCTGTTAGGGAGACCGTGGTAGTATAATAGGAGGGTGACACATGACGGATTTCGAAACATATATTCCTTCAGCAAGAATGGCGAGAATATCACACTGGGTCCTTCGGATTTGAGGAAAGAGGCACCAAGGAATTTGTTGTCCGAAGTGGAATTTCGAGAGGAGACGAGGAGGGCCACTAAAAATTTTGTGTTGGTTGTTCGGGAACAAAATGCAGATCAGTTCAAGCTTCTTGAGCATTTTGCTCCATTACCGGGTCATAATCAGTTCAGTTCGGGTACTGCGGAATGTTCTTGACAGATCAAGGAGCTACATTCTCAGGATTGTGCTTGGATTAAACGGAGGAATTTGTAGTCTAAATTGTGGATTGGTACACGTCGGAGGAAGGGTGTGTTTAAGAAAAGCGATTTGGTTGAGACAAGAGAGATTTCCGGAGGGGAGATTTGGTAAGTTGCAATCGCGTGCAGATGAGCCATTTAAGGTGTTGAAGCAGATGATGCGGTGGCGAGGATGAGTCAGATTCGAGGGTGAATCTTTTCCCAGTCGAGGAGAATGATGATGGAGCACTGTTCATGGGGCACTATTCATCACCGGGGCACTCTTCTTGAGGCACCGGTCCAAGCTCGGAATGGGCTCAAATTTGACTGGGTGACCCGGAACGTCCCAACAGGCAAGAGTAATAGTTTGCTATGGTACAAGGCCTTTTTCGACCATCCGGAATCGTCTTGATGGAGTTTCAGGCATTTTTGTATTTTTAACGGCATTTTCATAATTTATTGTGTTTAGAAGTATTTTTGTAATTTCATTATTTTTAAGTTCCAATTAGATTTAGGTTTTGTTTAGGGTTTTAAATATCTCTTTTGTCTTAGTTTTCAACAACTTTTTGAATATTGATAATTTTCGACTTTGGTCGGTTTTCCGAAAACCAGAGAGTTTTCACAAATTTTTAACTTTTCTTATGTTTGTCATTCTTTTCGATATTGTTCTTGCATCAAATTATTCTCTCTCTTCCCTTTTTTCTAATTTGTTTTCTTTTTCTTCCTTTCCCCCCCCTTTATCTTCTTCTCTTTTAAAATTTTTTTTTTATTTTTTAATATTTTAATATTTCTTATTTCGGTCCCCCCCCCCCCCCCCAATTTTTCTCTCTTTTTATTCTTTTTATTTATTTTATCGTTTTCTCATTTTTTTTCCATTACATTTCTTTCATCTCTTCTTTTCTCTCTTTTCAGTTTTTTCTTGTCTTTATTTGTTTCTTTTTTATAATTCCTGTGCACAATACATGCATGCCACATCAAAGTTGTTTTTTGTTTTTCATTCTAATTCCTCATCCTTTCTACAATAATGAGTTGCTATATTTTTCTAAATTAGTTAAAAATATAATTTTTGATAAGATGTAGGGCTTTAAACTTATTTGGTCCCACAAATTTGACTCAAAATACAATTTGATCCCAAATGTTTTTTTGAAGCCATAACGATCCTTTAAATTTTTGCACGTAATTGAGATGATCCAAACCACCACTTGCCGGCTACTTCCAGACTGAACAGAGCATGCGCATGGCACATGAAATTATCTGGGAGCTAATTTCGTCATTTTAAGTCCCTCTGGGACCCAAGCCTTACCATAAACCCTAAAAATCACTCCTCTACAAGCTTGAAGATTGTCGAAGGGGAGGTTTGGACTGAAGAAGAGGATGGATAAAGGATCCAAATCAGGTATGTGTGTTAAGATTTATAGGTTTTGTTGTTCGGTTTTAAACTCTTTGTGAATGGGTTTTGTCCTCTTTGTGGAAGTGCTTCTTGAACTGAAACCTTTTATCTAGCTATGATTTGGAATGCTCGAAAATTCATTATTCTAGAAAAGTTGTTAAAAAGGTAAGGATTTCTAAATTTGTTGTCTGTCGCATGTGTCGGGGTCATCTTATCTCTTTTATAAACTGTAAAAACAATCTTCTTGGTTTGCTTTTGAAATAGGATAGGAATATTTTTGAAAGTTGAATTAGTTTGTTTCTTTGTTTCGTGTCTATCATGTGGCCCTTGGAAGGTAGTTTTTGTTTGTTTGAGACAGTGATATTATTTAATAACACTATAGCCGTAAAAAATAATTTTTTTTTTGTCCTTTCAAAATTATTTATCAGGTAAAAAGTAAACTTTGAAAGTATAGTGGGGAGGCCAATTAATGGGTTTTGATTTGTCTGCTTATATTGGTGGAAGGACAGAAAACTTTTACTATTGCTCAGATGAACTTTGTTCATTATCCCAACTAGATTCTATTTCATTTAGATTAGGTGTTAAAGACCCTTTTTTTATATTGTATTGTTGGAAGGTTGGGATGATGGATGTAAGGTTTTTGGAGTGGAGATTGTTACTATGTGATAGTGACTTGGATAAGATGGTCCAATTTGGGTAGAAAAATGGGATTGTTGAGCTTGTGATACAAAAGTTTGGGAATGAGGACAATGTTGGCCCTTATTGTAATTTAGGACTTGGTAAAAGTATATCATTTCCCATAGCCAATGTTGCCTATTCATCTAATGTAGGGAACAAAAGTAGTTAATCAAATGATGGAGAGGAATGTTTGTGTTCCATGTGGGTTCCACAAAAAGTGTCCTATGCACCAAGAAGTCCTAAAAGAAGAGGGGGGCAAAAAAAAGAGCAAAAACCAAAAGCTGAATCATAAGTCCTTTCAACACCTGCAAATGGGAAAAAGTAGAAGACTACAGATAAAAGCCTAATCAGCAAGGGTAGTTCAAAAGCAAGCCTAACTGTTGAAGATTGTATTGCAGATGACTGTCTTGGAACATCATGGACTTTTATAGAGATTAGTCCTAAGAGGATTGCAAAGAAAAAAAAAGCAATAGGTCTAAGGGGGACAAAGAATAAAGCAAAAAAAGGATACTGGAGTTGAATTAGACAAAGAAGAATTGCAAGTTGGTGGTGGTAAAGTTCAAACAAAAAACAAAGTGCAGGAAGATGAGGGGGATTTTGATGAAGTTGAAATAGAAGAAATAGAAAAAATGAGAGAGATTCTGAAGTTGAAAAAAAGTGAGGGAGATGAAGATCCTGGAGTTCAAGAAATGGACAAAGGAAAAAAAGTTGAGAGATTCTAGAGTTGTTAAAAAACAGAAAGGGGGAAAAGAAAGGGAGCAGCAAGAGGATGATGATTCTGATCTTTTGGATTTGGGAAGTTTCCATGATAGTGATTTTGTGCTTAGTGGTGATGAAAATGAAAAGGTGAGTCCAGAAACTATAAGAAAGTGTTTGCAAAATGTTGGCTACCTAACAGAGGACAACGAGGTGGAGGATACTACAAGTGAGGAATTTTGCACTGACCAAGGCATTGATTTAGATGCTGATTTTGAACTAATAATGGGGGACTCATAGGACGAGGATGTGGCCAAAGAGACAATATTTGAAAGATACAAGTCCAAGAAAAAGTTGATAACACCTATTTTAGATGTGGGTAAGAATTTAGCACCAAGAATGACCTCAAAGAGGCTATAATACATAATGGGATAATCCGGGGGAGACCAATTAAGTTCAAGAAGAATGAGAACAATAGAATTAGGGTAATTTGTATGGGATAATTTGTGTATGCCCACTAGATTGTGTAACCAAAACATGGGTATGATAGAACTTTTTACCACAAGCTTGCATCACACAAGTTCATAGCTACCAATTTCTTGGAAGAATTTGGATCCCGCAAGAAGTGTGTGGGTTCCAAGACAAGGTGCATCGAGAATTGAATGCACATGTTTCCTAAAATGTGTTTTACAAAGCAAATGCAGTTGCGAGGGACTTGATAGAAGGCAAATACAAAGAACAATGCAATTAGATTCATGATTATGCCGAGGAGCTGAGAAAGACCAATCTTGGTTCTGCAATTTGTGTAGATGTTTATGAGGATGAAGAAACTGGGAATCATGTGTTCAGAAGGTTCTATGTATGCTTTGATGCTTTAAGGAAGGGTTTTAAAAAATGGATGCAGGAAAATTCATGGTGTTGATGGATGCTTCCTAAAAGGATCCCATCTTGGGGTTCTTTTGGTAGCTCTAGGGCTTGATCCAAACAATGGGGTCTGCCCTGTTATCTATGCTGTAGTTGAAAGTGAGAACAAAAGAGACATAGACGTGGTTCTTGAATTTAATGCAGCAGGACTTGGGAATATATGACACAGAGAATTGGTGTATCATATCAGATCGACAAAAGGTTGTTATATTTCTAACTCACAATTCAAGTTTACTTATTTCTTATATCTAACTAACACTTTCAACTTTTTTTTTTTTAAAGGGTTTGATTCTAGATGTGGGGATTTAATGCCTGGTATTGAGCATTGGTTTTGTGTGAGGCATTTGCATGCCAATTTTAGAAAAATTACCCTGGTGAGGCCTTTATATTGAAATTAAAGAGCTATGTGGAGGCAATAGATGAAAACAATTTTAAGAGTCATATGGATTCAATAAAAGAACTAGATGAGGACGCATGGAAGTGGCTAAATGACAATGACACTCCTCGGCATGATTGTTAAGATCGCGATTTAATCATAAAATTGCACCATTTCATGTTCATAGAGTATATAAATGTGTAAAATTGGTCCAAACTCGAAAAGATAGGTAAACTAGGTGGAATAGCGAGTTGACTCGCTAAACTCGATAAAATGAAAAATACCCAATTGGATACTTGGTGACCGGACCCAGTGAGCCTTCAATTTTGAATAAAACATCAAATTTTTAGGGCATTTCTTTTCTTTCCTCTTTAGCTCTCGGTGTTAGTGCTGAACTCCTTCTTCCAAATCCAATCTTCTTCTGTTCTGTGAGAGTCTGAGACTATTTGTGGAACGAGTGTTGTCAATTGCAGCGCCAAGTGCTGACTCCAACCGAAGGAACTGGAAGGCTCTAAAGTATCATCTGCCCAGCTTCTCCTCTACTTCTCCTCAACGTTGGCTGTGAGGGTGCTGAAGATATCTCCTCTACTTTCGACAAAGCTAGAGAAGCTACTGGTAGCAGGAATGCTCTAAACCGACTGCTAAATTACATCAAGATCTCCATCAAACTAAAGTAAAAAGGTGGTTCCTATTTCTTTCAGTTTTTTGATTTTCCATTTCACAAATAATAAGTGCAATATTTGAGAGATATATAAATGTACTGGCGACATTTTCTGTGAAGTAGTGGTTTTTTTTTCTTTTCTTTTCTTTTCTTTGCCTTGTTAGTAGCCGTACATGGTTTCTGTTCTGGTTCTTGATTATGTATGCCAATGGTGAAAGAAACACTTGTCCTTGTATAATAATAGTAAAACTGAACGTTGTAATAAAAATAATTTATTGATAAAAACACTAAAGTCCTGATTTTGAAAGTTTTGATTATTTTGAAGACTTGCATGAATTGATTATTGATAATGATATATAGTTTATTCACCTCACTTAATTCTTGATTTTTTGTGATTGTGATTATTCTTTCTACATTATATGTGAATTTGGATATTGTGAATGTGGAGTGACGGGTGGAGCCACATTGTGGCATGGAGTGTTGGATTGATGTGAAGTGTGAATGTATTAATTGGTAAATAATAAATTCTATGAGTGAATGTGAAATGGAGCAGGGAAACAGAGAACTTGAGTTTAGTTTTTCCTTTTGTATAAAGCTATAAGTTTGTATTATGTGAATGAGTGTATTTGTTTTGTAAATGTATTTTTATGTGTTAAGTGTTTAGCGGATAATAACCTTGCTTTCACAAAAATGCCACCAAAGAGAAAAATTTTTAGTGGGAATCGTACTAATATTGGGTGGGAACATTCTATTGATATTAGAAAAGCAAAGTGTAAATATTTCAATAAAGTTTTTAGTGGTGGAATTTTCGATTCAAGCATCATTTAGTTGGAACACATAAAAATGTTAGACCTTATTTATCTGTTTCTGATGAAATAAAAAAGAAGATGTCAATCTTAGCAAAAAGTTAAAGGAAATGCTCGAAGGAAAAATTGGAATGTATGGGGTAGGGAATAACTCTAATGATGACATAAATCTTTAAGTTGATCAGGAAGTAGAAGCACCACAAAATCAAATAAGTAAAGGGAGCACTTTAAATGACTTTTGGAAGAGTAGTAGCTCTAGTATTGGGAGTAGCAATCAAAGTCAGACAACTTTGAATCAAATGTTGAAGAAAGAATTAAGGTAAGACGCTTGTAATCAAATTTGCATGTTTTTCTACACAAGTGGCATTCCTTTTAATTATTTGAAAAATCAAGAATTAATTAAAGTTTTTTATATTATTGCTAGACATGGTCTTCGCTTTAAGCCTCCATCTTACCACAAAATGAGGGTGAAATTGTTAAAGAAAAATTTAGAAGATACAGAAAGTGTGAGGAATATAGACTTGAGTGGAAAATACAAGTTGCTCAATTATGTCAGATTCTTGGATAGATAAAAAGAGGAGGTATATTTGCGATTTCTTGGTTAATAGTCCCAAAGGCATTGTGTTTTTAACTTCAGTTGATGCATCAGAGATTTCTAAAACAAAAGAAAATGTTTTTGAATTGTTAGATAGAGTGATGGAGATGGTGGGAAAAGAGAATGTAGTTCAATTTGTGATTGATAATGCTTCAAACTACAAAGCAGCACGACATATGTTGATGGAGAAAAGGACAAAGTTGTTTTGGACATCTTGCTCTACACATTGCATTGACTTGATATTAGAAGATTTTGAGAAAAAACTTACAATTCATGAGACAACCATCAGTAAAGCAAAAAGGGTGACTTCTTTTATTTATTCAAGAACTATATTGATTAGTATATTGAGGCACTTTACAAACAATAGAGATTTAATTAGACCTGCTACAACTTGTTTTGCTACTTCTTGCTTGACTTTCGAGTGTTTTTATGGATTAAAGGGTCTTTTAATGAACATGTTTTCTTCAGCCACTTGCAGGTCTAATAAATTTTCTTCCTTTCAAGAACGGAAAAAGGTGGCTCAATTTATCATGGATTCCCGATTTTGGAAAAATGTGGGTGTTTGTCTTAAGGTTGCTATTCCACTTGTGATGTGATTAGTTGATTTAGAGGATGTCCAGCTATGGGATTCATTTACTAAGAAATGTTTAGGGCAAGAGAAAACATTGAGTCCAACTTTAATCATGTCAATAAAAGGTACATATACAATTGTCCATCACTATATACTACATTTATGTTTATTAATTTATATGCATTTGTTTAACATTTGTTTCTAAATGTGTGTTGTTTATTCTAATTTTTAGGTATGAGCCAATTTTGAACATTGTTGATAAAAGGTGGGAGCTCCAACTTAGTAAACTTTTGCATCTTGCAACATATTTCTTCAATCCTCAATTTCACTATGATCCTGATTTTCAAGCTGGTCATGATATCAAACTTGGATTTTATGATTGTTCAAGGAGATTAGTGCCTGATAAAGATGAGAGGACTCGAAGAGACTTGCAAATGGATCATTTTCATGATGCAAAGGGTTTATTTGGCATCAAGGAAACAATCATGACAAGAGATAAAAAGGTTATAACAAAATGGTGGAGTTCATATGGTGACCAATGCCCCGAGATATAACACTTTGTAGTTACAATATTGAGTTTGACTTGTAGTTCTTTTGGATGTGAACTCAATCAGAGTGCATTTGATATGGTAAGTTAAGTCATATTATTAAATAATAAGCATTGATTATTTTATTAGTATTCTAGTATAAGTATAGTATACTGAATATGTTCTTAACTTTTATACATTTTTGTAGGTTCATACAAAAAGAAGAAATAGTTTGAGCCACAAAAAAAAAAGAAAAAAAAAAAGAGTTATTTGGATGATGTGATGTGTAATTTGAGGTTGAAAGATAAACATAAGCAAAGAAAGAATGATCCTTCATTTGAAATTGAACACTTTAGTTCAAGTGATGAATGAGTTTGTGATGAACATGATGAATCAAGTTAGAACTGATTTGGATTTAGTCCAATGGATGAGGAAGTACAAGTTCAAGTTGATGAAAATAACATACACGTGCCTAAGGTGGAAAATGTAGAGAGTTCAAGCCACTTGGATTCTAAAAATAATTTGGATATTCAGTTTGATGATGGTGATAGTGACAATGAACAAGTAACTAGTGATGATAATCATGTAATGGAATTTCTTGAATCTTGATTATGATTGGTTCTTTTACTTATTCTTGTTGATGTAGTTTCTTATGTTTTCACGACATTCGCTTTTGATTGTTGATGTTTTAAACAATGTTGGATAGATTTTAATTTTCTAAACTTCTTAGTTTTTTTGTCATTTAATTTAGAATTGATTATAAATTTAGATTTTAGACTTTGTTTCTTATATTTATTGGGATATTTATTCTATTGTATTGATATATAAATTGCATTATGTATGTATATATATATATATATATATATACATAAACTCTACGATTTTACTAGTTGAGTTTACAATTCAAATTTACCAAACCTCAAACGAATTTACATAAACTGTCCAGTTTTGAAAACCTTGCTCCTAGGCATTGTTGTAAGTGTTTCTTTAGTGCAAAAGTGAAGTGTGATATTTTGCTATTATCACTGTGAGAGTTTCAATTGGCAACTGATTGAAGTAAGGGAGAAGCCAATCTTAGGCTTGCTAGTATTGATAAGGGTGTTGTAGATGAAAAGGCTAAAAGAAAAGGGGGATTGGATAGTTAAGTATTAAGGTAGAATACGTCCTAGGGTGGTCAGTAGGATAGAAAGTTTGAAGGAAAGGTCAAGGGACCATGTAGCCTGCTTTGCTAGGGATGCGATATGCCAAGTGTCAAAGAATGCAAGTGAGACCTTTGTTGTTGACTTGGCACTAAAAACTTGCAGTTGTAGGAAGTGGGAGGTGAGTGGGGTTCCTTGTGTTCATTCCATTTCAACTCTTACATTGATTGGAAAAGAACCACTGGATTATGTTGACTGCTACTATGAAAAGGATGCATATATTAGAGTATATGAGAATACCATCTTCCCTATTAATGGTCCTAACAATTAGGAGCCCATTGGAAGACCCACTCTACAAGCTCCACCGAAGTTGAAGCAGCCTCCTGGAAGGCCTAAGAAGAACAAAAGAAAGGAGATAGCGGAGAATAGAAAAGATGTTATAGGAAAACACCAGTTATATAGGGCTGGTTTGGAGTTTCAGAAGTGTAGCACCTGTGAAGCTGTCCTGAGGTTGCTAAAAAAAAGAAAGATAAAGTAGACAATGGTGAAACAAAAACAGTGGCTGAAAATTCTGAGCAACAAGAAACCCAAGCTGAAAGTGTAGTTTCAAGTAATGTTAATAAATGTATAAAATGCGATGACCTTGGACATAATAGAAGAGCATGCAAAGTGGAGACATCAGGTGTAGTTGATGGTAATAACACTATGCAGCAAGATGACTTATTAATTACTACTGGACAAAACAATACATTCTCACCTACTCAAAGTTCTTAGGTAGGCACAAATACTAATTATAATGGAAACATTTATTCTTCATTAGTATCACGCAATATGTGACTAAATTGTGTTGATTTGCAAGTAACCAATAGCCATAAAAGCAAGAGGAAATGTGGTGCTTGCAATCAAGAAGGACATAACAAGATTACTTGTCCAAATGAGGAAGCTAGAAGAAACTTCAAGAAGTCGCTTGATGAATAGGGGGTTTCATTTGTTAATGAAGATGTGGCTTGATAGTTTTTAGTTGTTTCTAGTGTAAGTGTTATTTTGGTGCATTGAGGTTTTTGGTTGGGTTGTAATGGCTGTGATGGTGGGTGGTTTAGTTAAAAGCAGTGTAGTGGATATGTTTGATGCATATTGATAGCCGTGATGTTAGCATTTTTTGATGGGCAGGTTATGTTGCCACTCTAATTACTTGGCAGTGCATTTTTTGAACAATTGGATAGATTTGTGTTTGATATTGTGACACATATGGATGGTTTCTATATAAATGGTTTTTAGATTGACATTCGAAGTGTTATTTTAAGTTTGGAAATCGGTTTGATAAGCCATATTGGTTTTTATATTTCTGTTGTGAAATAAATTGTCAGCACTACCCATTTAAGATATTGGTTTGTGTCATGGTTGCTAGATATTATTTTGGTAACAAATTCATTAAGAAATTGGTTTGTTTCATTCAAGTGCACAATGCAGGACCTAAAGAACCCCTATAGCTTTGTTGTGTTTAAGAGAAGCACCAATATAACAAATTAAAGACCAAATGTTATACTATGTAAATTCTATTCAAGTCATTTAACATCGAATGCTAAAACAACCTAAATGTGTAGATTAAATTAAAGATCCAAAAGAGCATCATACAAACTAAAACAACCAAAACGACCAACTAAAAATAAGCATTGTAAAATGTGATGCAGTCGGAAGACAGAACTTGAAGGTTCGTTCTTGTTCAGAAATGTGAAAAACAAGAACAAACCTTCAGGTTCTGTCTTGTTCAGAAATGTGCAAAACAAGAAACAAAAAAAAAAAAAAAGAAACCTACGAAGAAAGAAAATTAAATCAAGCGAAGAATGAATTTTCGAAGTAGTCAAAAATCGAATAAGGTGAAAAGGTGGCGACTTTTAATTCATCAAAAATTGCGAAAAACAACCAGCAAAACAATTCTTAAAGCCAAAACAAACCCTAACCTAATCGGAAATGAAAAGTAAAGAAATTGCTAAAATACCCCTAGAAAACAGTAAATTACAAAACTGTCACTTAAAACTATAAAATTACTACGATGCTACTAAAAATAGAAAATTACCCAAAACTCCATCCAAACGATTTCGGATGGCCGAAAAACGCCTTGCATTACAGCATAGTAGTGACTTTGGTTCGTTGGGTCATTCCGGGTCACCCAGTCAGATTTGAGCCTGATCCGAGCTAGTTTCAGTCGCCACGGGAATCGTGCCCAGCATCAATTCAGTGTTTTAAGCAGCTCACGTCCTCTTCTTCAAATGTTCTGAACGTCATGGAGCTGATTGTGGAACCGAAACTTGCTGAACCGAGACCTGCTCCGCATCTGAACCACTTTGATCAGCAACCAACTCTGCGTCATACTCCCCCTCCTGAATGGAGCTTGTCCTCAAGCTCGGATTATCACCATGAAAAGACATGAGATGCTGAACATTAAAAACATTGGAAATACTGAACGCGTCCGATAATTCAACTCGGTAAGCATTGACACCAAGTTTCTCAAAGATTTGGCATGGGCCAACCTTCCGGTCCTTGAGCGTATGATACTCACCAACAAGATATTGTTCTTTAGATAGAGAGACCCAAACCAAATCACCTACCTCAAACTAGACATCTCGCCTAGACTGATCGGCATGCAACTTGTACTGAGCATAAGCTTTCTCCAAGTTTGGTTTTACAGTTGCATGAATGGACTGTAGATGAACCAGACGATCCTCAACCTTCCTTGGAGCCAAACCATGATCAGGAATAGCAAGGTCGAGAGGACCTCTCGGATTTCGCCCCAAAACAATCTGAAAAGGAGAAAATTTGGTAGACCTGTTCACAGAGCAGTTAAACTCGAATTCAATCTTTGCAAGCACAAAATCCCAAGTCCCAAAAGACTTGACCTGCACCCACAACATGTTCCCCAAGGTGCGATTCACCACTTCCGTCTGGCCATCCGTCTGTGGATGGTATGGACTGCTAAACTTCAAAGTAGTCTCCATGCACTTCCAAAGCTCTCTCCAAAAATGGCTCATGAATTTCGTATCCCGATCAGACAGGATACTCCTTGGCAACCCAAATCTCCGCACCACATCCCCAAAGTACAAGTCGGCAATTTTGCTCGCATCCATGGAATTCTTGCAAGCAATGAAGATAGCCATCTTGCTGAACCTATCCACCACAATCATGATGCTGTCAAACCCCTTCTGCGTTCACGACAAACCCAATATGAAATCCATTAACACATCCGTCCATGGCTCTTCCGAAATGGGTAAAGTTGTATAAAGACCCTGATTAGTGCCCCCTCCTTTTGACACCTGACAGACTCGGCATCGCTTAACAAATCTTGGGCACTTTTATCTATTCCTGGCCAGTAAAATTTCTCCTTGATCAAGCCGGCTGTCTTGTCCTAAACGATCAACAATCTCAACAATGTGTCAGGAATACATAAGCAGTTACCTTGGAAAAGATAGCAATCATGAAGCACATAATCACACCGTTCCTGCTGCTCTACGGCCTTCACAAAATTACCGAAATCTGCATCATCCCGTAGCAACTCTCTCAATCCCTCAAAGCCCAAGGTGGCAACCTGCATCATGTTAAGCAACGACCGTCGCCTACTCAAAGCATCAGCCACTTTATTCGCGACACCTGACTTATGTTTTAATGTGAATGTGAACTCTTGAAGCGCTGACACCCACTTGGCATGCCTATCACTAAGTCGATGCTGCCCCTGAAGAAACTTCAAAGCCTGGTGGTCAGAGTACAACACAAACTCCCGCTGTATTAAATAATGCCACCAATGTTGAAGAGCTCGGACTATGGCATAGAACTCGACATCATAAGTTGAGTAGTTCAACTTCGGCCCTCCAAGTTTTTCTCCAAAATAGGCTACTGACCGTCCCTCCTAGCTCAGAACTGCTCCTATTCCCACCTTCCAATCATCACAATCCACTTCGAATACCTTATCAAAATTCGGTAGGGAAAGTACTGGGCCACTCGTCAGCTTTTCCTTTATCACATCAAATGCCTCTTAAGTCGCCTCTGTCCATTCAAACACCTTGGCGTTGTAAAGATCAGTCAGGGTGCTTGATAAACCGTCGATAGAAACTTGCTAATCCATGAAAAGACCGAACCTCTGTTGCACTTTTTGGTACTGGCAAGTCACGGATTGTCCGAATCTTAGCATCATCCAACTGAATCCCACTTGCCGAAACCACATACCCCATGAATACAATCTTGTCGACCATCCAACTACATTTCTTCTGATTGGCAAATAAACTGTGATCTCGCAAGGTAGCTAAAACTAACTGTAGGTGCTGTAGATGTTCTTCCTTCGCCCGACTATACACAAGTATGTCATCAAAGTAAACTACTACAAAGTCGTTGAGGAAAGGACACAGTACCTGATTCATGACCCTCATGAATGTGCTGGGCGCATTCGAGAGACCGAAAGGCATGACCAGCCACTCGAAGAGCCCGTCCTTCGTCTTGAAAGCCGTTTTCCACTCATCTCCAGGTTTGATTCGGAGTTGATGGTAGCCACTTTTCAAGTCTATCTTCGAAAAGATAGCTGCCCCACTGAGCTGGTCCAACATGTCGTCGAGTCATGGAATCGGAAACCAATACTTAATCGTAATACGATTGATGGAGCGGCTGTCCACGCACATTTTCCATGTGCCATCCTTTTTCGGTACCAAGAAAGCAAGCACCGCACAGGGACTGATGCTCTCTCGGATAAGCCCTCTATCGACTAACTCCGTCACTTGTCACTTCAGCTTCTCATGTTGCTGTGGGGACATTCGGTAATGCGCTTTGTTCGAAAGGATAGAACTCGGCATTATATCTATCTGGTGTTGGATATCTCTCAGCGGAGGCAACCCAGCTGGTAACTCATCCAGCAACAAGTCTGCAAATTCAGTCAACAACTCTTGAACTTGTTTTGGAATCTCCAACTCGGCCTCACTGTTGTCTGATGTCAACAAGTCAGTTGCAACTTAAGCAAAACAAAACTCGTACTCAGTTACCTCTTCTTCAAACTCCTTTCGTGGCAGGCAAATAATTGTCTTCTTACTATCAACCATTCCTTCTCCCATGGGCTGAAGTACCACTTTCTTTGGCCCTCGATTGATGGTATAACAGTGGGTGTACCCATCATAGGTCACATGATTGTCGTATTGCCATAGCCGGCAGAGTAGCAAATGAGAGGCATCCATCGGGACGACATCACAGTAGATAGTGCTAGAATATTGAGGTCCAAACGAGAATTCCACCAGGCATCGCTCTGAAACCTTGACCTTGGTATCATTATTTAACCACCCCAACCGGTAAGGCATTGGATGAGGTTCCGTTTTCAACTGAAGCTTCTGCACTGCCATTTGTGAGATTACATTCTCACAGCTCCCTGTATCAATAATCACACAGCATACCTTCCCTTAATTGTGCACCAGGTTGTGAAGGTGTTCCTCCGCTTCCAATCTTCATTAGCTTTGGGTGCTAAACAAATCCTCCTCAAAACTAAACTATCTCCCCGGAAATCTTCAGGTGTGACATAACACCTATCCTCCTCTTCATACACATCATCACCAACATACTCTTCAGATTCTTCTTCGGCACCCTCCTGAATCAGTAATTGCGACCTTAGCCTCGGACATTTATTCGCATAGTGCCCACATTAGCTTTATTATTGGTGGTAGATTTATTCGGTGCATTACCTGACCCTTGGCTGAGCGGTGCACTACGTCGTCCGTACTGATTTTGGGCTGAAGAACTACCCACACGTATTGTCGAAGAGCTACTTGTTGGAGCAACACGGGGAGGAGGAAAGCCTTTTCCAAATCCAACACTTCTGCCACTAGCCCTAGCTAGACTCTTCTCCATGACTTGTGCCTTTGTTTGCGGGTCCGTGAAAGTGGTAAAGGTATGGACCTGTAAAGCATCCTAAATAACAGGTCATAGCCCATGGAGATAACGTGCCACGAGCTGTTCCTGAGTTTCGCGCAGTTGGTTCCTCACCACCATTTGTTAAAACTCAAGCGTGTATTTTTCGATGATCCGAAAACCCTACGTCAAGCTTTGAAGATTCTGGAACATAGTTTGCCGGTAATTAAAGGGCAGAAACTCCTTGTGCATCTCTCTCTTGAGCTCCCCCCAATCGTCCAAAACTGGAAGCCCATCTAGGTATCTCTGATATCGGAAAGATTGCCACCACGCGGCAGCCCTGTCCTTGAACCTCATCGCCACAAAAGATACTTTCTTTTCCGCCGGAACCTCCTTTAACAAAAAGAGTTCATCCATTGAGCTCATTTAATCTAAGAATTCTTCAGGCACCAACCCTCCTGAAAATTCTGGAACCTCCATCTTAAACCCTAGATCCCAACGAGGGGCGACGGGTTCACGTTCATTGACTCTAGGCGGTTGGTAGCCGCCCCTCATTCCCCTCGGTCGAACCCTAGGTTGTTCACGCGGCGGCCTCTCGAAATCGTCCTTAACATCTTCGTCCACCCCTTGACGCAATCCTTCAAATTCGGGCTGTTTTGTGCTCTGGATATCTTCCTTAGAAAAATACAATATTTCTAGTAATATTGGAATAAATATTTTCTCCAAGCAACATTAATTCTATTCATTAGTATTCATCTAAAAAATGTTAATTATGTGAAAATTATACGACTAACGTGAATCCTAAAGCAACCTTAATTCTATTTATCCACACTAATTTGTCTGACAAATTTTAATGTGACATTATAATTAAGATTCACTTAACTCCCAATTTATAACATTTTTTTGTTAATGAAATTAGAGGAGAAAAATAAATAAATAAAAACAAGTATAAGATCCAAATAAATCAAAATGGAAATACAAAGCAATTGAGGCAGGATATTCCACCATTCACAATAAAGAAATTTTAGAAAATAAAATTGATGAGCACTTTCACACCCCAAGTGGAGCGCACTATGTTATTTATGTAAAATATAGACTAATAAAAATTACCAAACAAATGAAAATAAAAAGCAAAAAAAGGCATGGCAAGAAATTGAAGCTGCCGCCATGCAAGTGCAGTTATATGGGTGGATAAATTGTTGCTGCTGGAAGGAGACTGTGCATGAGCTGCTTTCACGCCGTCACTGTAACCGGTGCAACTTTCACTTTCATCGGAAACCCTGGCTCCTCCTCCTCCACCACCACCTCCGCCAATGTTGCCAGCAAGATCAGCCTCTACAAAGAATATCAGAAGGCTAATGGCAATCAGAAAAACAAACCAAAATTTCATATTAATCCACAGAACACAAGAGAACCCTTAATTAAGAATGAAAAACTCAAAACAGTTTTATTCAGTCTGTCATGTACCGGTGCACATTGAAATCGAACTCATCTATTCTATATGTATATTTATATACACACACACACACATGTACTTAATTATTAGTCGTTGAATTTCACTGTAGCTTCTGGGGAGGTTCGGAATGGCTTAAGAATTGAAAGGAATGAAAGAAAGGTAGGTCAGAGGAAAGCATGGCATACGTAGGCCAAGGTTTACTTTTGATCATGAGAATTAAGGCATGTTTTGGCAGGATAAGTTATGCGGTAGCAGGCATGAAAAACACCCCACAATAATTATTATTATTATTCCCACATTCCAAATTTAAATATTTTTATTTTTATGATTTTATGCTTAAAATATATAATTTTTTAAGTACAAACTACAGTTGACAACCTCCTTATCCATTAATTAATTATAGTAATGGGAAAGACTCATTCATAATTTTTCCAAAAGTCAAATGTATTAGTCGTAATTTCTGATCAAATTAAAATAAAAAATTCAATTTAGACGAAGGGAGTATTATTATTAATGTTTCTTTAAAATTTAGAGTCCTATTGAAGAATGACCTAACGTTTTCCATGAAGGTTCAAAAAAAAAAAAAATTAAAAAGAGAAAACCACCTATTAAGGTGGGTTATTT
>JAOXNR010015259.1:0-28877 GCA_028571225.1 Parsonsia alboflavescens
AATGGAATGCCCAATTCCATTAAACGGTCAAGAACAATTTCCTTATGATTTAAACTTCCGGTGATCCATACCTTACTGTGCTGAACGTCACAGCACATAGATCACCTATTTAAATCAAGTTTGACCTTATTGTATGAAAAATATATGCACAGAAAAAATTCAAATAATACCTTTGTTTTATTAAATAAAAAATTACAGAAAATTGGTAGTCTTTTGGGCATAAATCCCAACATACACATGTGTTGGTCGCGATTGGGCCATCACAATTCTTGTTTATTTTCTTTATGTGTATAGAAGAAAAACTAGGCTTAGAATGCCCTTCCCACAAATGGCGCCAGAAGTGATGGAGCTTGGAAATGATCTTTGGATCACCTCGAACAGTGATGGGTCCTAAAATCACAACCCAAAGGGAAAATTTGAAGGGAATTCAAACCCGAATCCACGAGGAATCCGATGGCCCAGGATTTTAAAAAATTTCTCAAATAAGTGATTAGAACGATACCTTTTGAAGTTTACGGACATCTTGTCCTGCGGAATGAATTTGTACTTATGTCTGTTGTAATTTTTCTACGGTTTTGGAATGATTGATGTTTGTTTCTAATTATTATGGGATTATGGGATATATAAATAATCCTATAAACCAAATTAGAAATATGGGTTTCCTATGGGCTAAAAGCCCAACAACCCAACAATCGTTTTATTTAATTAAAGGTCCAATAATTATTCATTGGATCATAGACCCAACACAATTATTCAGGCCCTTTAATTAAAGCCCAATATTTATGTTTTTTCTTAGGCCATCAAATAATTAAACTCATGGACCTAAGTCCAAATTAATTATAAAACTAATAAAAATAAATATCCACTTCATTATTTTATTCAAACCCAATAATAATTAATCTTGCGGAGCTAACTCCAAATTAATTATAAGACTAAATAAAATAACTAGTCACTCCATTAGTTTATTCAAGCCTAACAATAATTAATCTTACGGACTTAAGTCCAAATTAATTATAAGAATAAATAAAAAAACTAATTATTTTATTCAAACCCAAATAATTAATTTCAAGGATTAATTAAATCCTCAATTAATTGTTAATGCTACCTAGAATAAAATTAATTCATTCTCCAATCTCCTATTTAAGAATGACATAAAATCATTCATGCTCAATCAGGCCAGATTAGGCACCTTAAGACACAATATTCATGGTTCTATAAAATTACTAAAATACCCTTACTACATAGTAGTAATTGACTTAATCATTCTAAACACCTATTATTACCATAAGAAGACGATGTACTGCATGATACTTTGCTGTATAAACTGAAGACTTGTTAAGATAAATCTCAACCCTTAGTCATTAACCAACAAGTGTAATGACACATTTGCCCTTCTATGTAACACCCATTATCGAGCCTAGGTCTTGCATACTATCACCTTACTCAATAGCATCTACCATCGTTAGGTATCTAGTTCAATTACCATTGAATCACAATGAATACTCACTAGAAGAATATTCAGTACAATAACAATTGTACTACCGAGACCTTGGGATCAGTGATCTAACTAAGAACAACACATAAAGGGGCGATTAACCCATCTCATAAATGAAATGGCATAGAGACCCTATTGTATGAGTCTGTCTTAACTAACTAACTCCAAGTACCTAACATACAAGGCTATTGATCTCCATAATGAGATCACACCCACAGCATATCGCCAAACCACAAACCCATACTCATGGCATGGGGACGTATACATGCAGTAGCAACAGTGATATTAGTTCTCTCTTCTTTGATAGTACCTTTACAGAACAATCACTGAATGGTCCTATTCTACACATATAAAATGTGCTAACACATATAGTTCAAGAGTACTACCCAATGAATAAAGGTAAGTCACCCTACTTAAAGGAGACTATTGTGTTATGACCTTTGTTCAATGGAATGCCCAATTCCATTAATCGGCCAAGAACTAATACTAATTCCTTATGATTTAAACTTCCGATGATCAGTACCTTACTATGCTGAACGTCCCAACACACAGATCACCTATTTAAGTGAATTTGGACCTTATTGCATGTTGTGCTAATATGTATTTATCTATAAAGATTATAGTGTTTTACCCATTATATCGGAAATGATAGTCTTTTTGGGCATAAATCCCAACAAAATTTAGATCACTATAGTGGACTATTGCAATGAGGATAACTCCAATGCCTAAGTCAGTTTATCGTGAGAGAGATTTTTTATTGAATTAGATCAAACTTCTTTCAGAACTATGTGTGATTCGATAATGTGTACCGAATAATGAGTTACCTTGTTGAAGTGAATCTCAATTATGTGAAAATAGACAATTAGGATAATTGTGAGATCATATCCCTCCAATTGCTTTTAGAATCATGGAGTTTCCATAAGTTTGGATACTTAACCATGCACATCTCTGGTGTGAGAGCTACAAACTCGTTAATGACCTTCAAACCAACTTCAAGACCTTCCAATGAACATCAAAGATCTAAATGAGTGATTTTAAGACTTATAGTGTATATAGAGAGTTGTATATATTAAGTTGTGGCATAGAAGGTGCATGAGATGGATCGGAGTTAACTGAGTCGAAGGTCACGGACCAGTGAGACTTCTCCTAGGCTCATTGAAGGCCGGTGACCAGGGTGGTCAGAGGGAAGGAGGTCGCAGCCCACTTTTCCTCTTAGTAGCAATTCAGAATTTTAGGAATTCGGGTTTGTACTTGAGTCCATATGGATTGGGTTATTCGGATTATACTTGTTTCACCCATCAATACATATAAATAAATATACATATATATATATATATATATTTATATGCAAATTTTGTTAGTTTGATGAGCTTTCTTTGGTCAGGTTTCATGTCTAGATGGAAAAATGATGGGCAAAATAATGTCTAAGATGGTCAATGATGTGAAATCAGAAAATATCAACAACCACAAGCAAATTGTTGTTGATTATGTGTAAAGGAAACACACAGATTTTTTAGTTTTTGTGTTTCGGAGTCTGAAAATGAGTTTTCAAGATCTGGAATCCCAATAGTCGGCAGGCTTACGGCATGAGTATATTGTGGCTTTGGGGATTCTCTAGATCAATACAGCTCTCTCAACTTCCCAATTTTTTTTTTCTTTGAGGTGTATATAGAAAACTCTATGACCATTTGTTAGCAAGGCCAAGCCAAAGCCCAAAAACTCCTCCCACTGTTCATCTGGTGAAGAATTTATACTATGTTTTAGCAAAGTTTACCTTTGTATATGTTTTTTGTTTCTTTCTAACGGCATCCGAGGTAGCTCTCACGCACTTTGGCATTCCGCTAATTCATGAAGGTGCTGGTGGGATTAGAACTTGACATATTTGGTCAGCGCGCTCGCCACTCTACCCATCGGGGTGTCCCCCAAGGGACATGTATATGCTATTAATCTGTGTTTTGACATCTCCTTGCTAATATATTTATTTTATAGAATAATATTAATTTTAGAAATTTTTTTAAAAAAAATTTCAGGGGTTTTGGATTCACACCTCTATTAGAAAATCATGGGAAATTATTGATGGGCATTTAGTATCATCAAAGACTCATCAAAAATTACACATGTTGCTGCATTTGAAATACCTCCATTAGTCTCTAAATTGATATTCATTTTAACTAGGATCTTTGCTTCAACAGGATATTACAAGAAATATTATAGATTAATACTCCCTCCATCAGGAATTGAATGTGTCATTATGATTTCATTAAAAATTAAGCAATGTGTTTAACTCTTATATAGCCTGCTACTTTATCCTTCTGCTCCCTTATAATAGTATTGTCAAATTTAAGTTGATAGTCCTATATCCTTAGTAATGGAGCTTGGTAACGACCTCTGGGTCACCCTAAATTGTGATCGTGCCTGTAATCACAACTAGAAAGAAAAATTAAATCACCGAAGTGAGCTACCACCCTAAGGATAACTGTAATACCTAAATCAGTATCCCCATGAGAGTTACAAATTGGATAAATTCAACTGTGTCATTTGTGTGTGATTTGATATTGTATATCGAATAATTAGTTCCCATTTAGATGAAGTTACCTTCTTGGAATAAATCTCAATTATGTGAAAGTAATCATTTAGGATAATTTTGAGATCATATCTTGCCAATAGCTCCTTGAATTGTTATAGTTTCCATAGTTCAAGACATCTTGCCATGCACATTTCTGGTGCATGAACTAGAAGCTTGCTACTGATTCAGAAACCATCTTCCCGACTTCTAGTCGGCCTCGAAAGCCATGAAAGGTCTCTATGAGTGATTTTAAAGCTTATAACTTGTGCTAAGAGTCATTCAATCATGGCATGGTGGTTTAACGAGGAAGGTTGGAGCTCACTCAAGGTTAATGACTTAGGGGGTTGGTGGGTAGGAGGTCGCTACCCACTTTCCCTTTCGGTGCTTGAGTTTGTTTAGAATCTTAAGTATTAGGGTTGGTGCTTGAGTTTGTTTGGGTCTTGTTACTCAGAGTGTACCCATTTTAGCTATCACTACCCTACTTTAGGCCCTATGAGCTCCTAGGTCGCGGCACCAAAATTTTCACTACTGAGCCCTAATCTTCGAAAAGTTGCACCATTTTGTAACAGCTAGTTTTGAGTAGGGACGGCAATGGGGCAGGTCAGGGCAGGTTTTTGAATACCCATACCTGCCCTGCCTTTCTTGGAGCCAAGCCCACCCTGGCCCGTGACCTGGCCCGGGTTTCTTAATTCAAGCCCATGACTTGACCTGCCCAGCCCTATTCTTATAAGACCTAACCTGTTCTGAATTTTTTTTTGTGGGTTTGGGTCGAACTGACCCATTTGACCCAAACTAACCTGTTCAAGAATGGAAGGAAAAAGGGAAAAAAAAGAAAAATTCAGGTGGAAATGTAAACAAAATTCATATCAGCATAAACACAACGAAATATAGCAATTCCAAATTTCCAATTCCAAACATCCATATAAAAAATTATCTAATAATAATAAAAAATATGAACCCTCGACATGTAAACATCCAAAATATGGAAAGAATGGCAAATGAAGGTGAGCTTCCAGCAATGTTTCAATGATCAGTGTGATAAGTGCACAGGAACCTGAATAAGAATGTTGTAAGTTGGAAACTCAAATATGCACTGGACATCAAACCACAAGAAGAGTTTGGAACGTAGTTTTAGTGATTTTGTGTAGCTTCCCATGCAACTATCAAGAAGGTAGTTCAGCAATACAAATTAAAGTGTTTAAAGAATATGGTGTGTATTGTGCATAATCAGAAGAAAAAGGTAGCCTTTTGGTGGTTGGCGGGTCTCCAGCAGAGACAATGGTGAGATAGCAAAACACACACATTACACATTGGCACACACACTGCAAGGCAGAAGGTTTCTTTCATTTTTCAGATCAAGATTAAGAGTGATCTTTTCACTTGGTTAAGCTCAAACTTTGTCTGAACTAGGAGACAGATTCTATCTTTGTTGTGCTACTACTACCTGAATATCCCCTCCTTTTGCTTTGATTATATGTAACAATAATGGAAACAAAAAAGAAAAAGAAAGAAATACAAGTGAGAGCTAAGAGGGAGGATAGCAGACCTGAGATTTGAGAGGCTGACCAGCTCTAGGTGGCTGCACCGGCAGCACAGCATCGACGATAGAGGACAACAGCGATCACAGACGACTTCAATAGAGGAGAATGCCGGAGGAAATGGGAAATTGGGAGGAAGGACGACAGACTCGAAGAACAGCAGTGACAATATTTGGAATCCATGGACTGCGATGGTGGCGCTAGGCGGGAATGGATGGAATGAATTGAGAGATGAGAGATTAAGAGGGAAATGAAATGTTGGCTGAATGAGTTAAGCCCTTAGGGTATTTTTGTATAAAATATAATTAGAAAATGTGTATAGGAACCAGGGAGGGCCAAGGCAGGCCAGGTCAATATCAGGGGGGCCAGGTTCCAGACTTGCCATAGTTCAGGCCAGGTCACTGGCCAACCCCAGGCCCGACCTAACCTGTGCATGGGTCTCCTCTATAAACCCATACCTGCAATATCCTTAAACAGGTTAGGTAAAACTCCCCCCCGCTAACAAGCCAAGTCAGGTCGGGTACCCATCAAGTCAGGGTATTTTGTCATCCCTAGTTTTGAGGTGTTGTTACTTATCAGTTTTGGTAGTTGCCTCAATTCGTGGATATCGTATCTTTTCTAGAAATTTATGAGACTCCTTCTTGTGTACAAATTATGGAACTTCGAAAGAGTTGAGATTCACCAAAAATCTTTCCAACAAAATCAAACTTTCTTTTGATGATAAAAGTGTTGAGCTACCTAACTTCTCAAGCCTTCTCTTATCTGACCAGCGATCTTTTGCTGTTAGGCAATTCCTCCTATCTCAAAAGTTTTCCAATATCAATGACTGAGTTTTCTTCCCATCTTTATTTCTTTTCAAAAAATTTATTTTCTTTCGCAAAATGATGTCTCCTTGTGGAGTTTGTAGTGACTCACTTTCTGTTCAACTCCCCATTGCTAAGACACATACACCAACACACTCATCATCCTTAAGCACCCCTTCTCTCAATCTTGATGTGGTCCCTTAGTCTCTTTTGACTTAGGAGTTCGACAATGAGGTGTATTATTTACCTCTTCTCTCCATTAGTGCTCCCCTAGTTAAAAGGAATGAATACCAACCTTCTGAATTGGAGGGTTTTTTCTCTCATATTATGCAGATTAGCGGGGAGAGAGAGAGCCGAATAAGGGTGATATGATAGCCGCCAATAGTTGAGAACATCCTTGTAGTCGGCATGATGGATTCATCGTTCTTCACTTGACCAATCTTAGGGGTTCGTAGAGATCAAGCTCAAACACTACATCTGGGACCTATTACATGAGCAAGGGCATTAAGGATGAAGAGGTCATTAGTGGCATTAGTACAAAATCAAGAGGAATTACTTGACTTTGAAGTCATTTTCGAGGAGACAAAGCATGATGAAGAACATACAAGAAAGATTAACACTTGTGGGAGATTCAAGACCTTAAGGATGATAATGGGAGGTTTCTAAATGAAGAACAAGGCATTGGGAACCTTGGAGGTCAAGTTGGGAAGACTAAGAAGGCTTGGAATGAAGTTGGCACAATGCAAAACGAGTTTGGTGTGGAGATAGCACGAGAGAGCACCAAATGGCATGCTCAGAACCCATTCGGCGCTCTATAGTGAGCCGATGCCGGACGGAAGCATTGGATGCTCACTGGATGAAATTCTAGTAGCTATCCAGCCCTACCCTCTCGAGCTAGCATCGAATCAACCTTCCTCTACTCACCCATATGCGATGTTTTCCTGAGTTTTATTGACTTTCCTTCACTCCTTTCTGTCTCTTAACCATTTGATTGAATTGATTATTGTTTTTGCTTTTTTGAGATCAAAGACTTTGAAATATTGAGATACACATCAAAATTTGACATCACAATCTTTGTCCTCAAGGTGTTTGATGAAATGACAATCTTAGATCTTCTTGGATTCTAAGTGCTTGTTCATTTTTCTTGAGTTGATTGACCTTATTTCTTTAAAACTCTGTTCTATTGGTTTTTGTTAGGTGATCATCAATTCATCAATTGATTGAATTATATGGATCAAATGCTATTCTTGCCTAAGTGATTTGCAATGTTCTTGTGAGTTATTTAAGAACTTGAAGGGGGAGCTAGTGTGGAACACGAAAATAAAGGGTGATCTCAATTGAATGAGTAAAAGCCAAATTCAGTGACGAACATGAGTGATTTGGTAAGGATATATACAATTTACTGTTTTTGAAGTTTTATTTTATGTACAAAATGAACAAAGAAGCTACTCCATCATCCCAAGCCTCATATTTTAGAGTTAACAATGATGGTATTGCTTCATTCATGGAGAGAATGGAGAGGATGACTAGGGAGTTATCCATCAACATAGGACAAATGAGAAGGGACTCGAACTCGAGGTTGGATCTAGTAGAAGGAAGACTAGACACAATGGAGACGCCACCTCATAACCCTATGAGAAACCAAGTACCTTAAAAGGGAAGAGGAAGGGGACACCAACAAAGAGCTCAACCAAGGAGGAGAATCCATCAAGAACAACAATATGAACATGACAGCATAAATGCCGGAGACTATGAAGATATGTATGAAGAGGAAAAGGCTAAGAAGGTAAAGAAGAAGCTAACGGTAGCCCCATTCTATGGTGGGGATGACCCCATGCATACTTGGATTAGGAAAGAAGAGTCTAGTCTGATTTTGAGTGCCACAACTGATTTTGTGGGAATCACGAACTATGCCGTCATATGGTGGGATCATCTTGTTATTGCCAAGAGGAGGCAAAAAGCACCACTCATAGAGACATGGGAAGAGATGAAGTGGAACCTAAGGAGTTGATTTGTGCTAAAGCACTATCAAAGGAATCTTCACCATAAAATACAAACCCACACTCTGGAGCAAGTAGTGTGGATGCCTAGTACAAAGAAATTGAGATAGCCTTGATAAGGAGCAATCTTGTTGGATAGGAAGAAGAAGCTAAAAGGGCTAGGTTTCTCAATGGATTGAACAAGGAAATTGGAGATACCCTTGACTTACAACATTATGATGACTTGGAGGAGATGGTACAAAAGGCCGTCAAAATTGAAAGCCAAATCAAGAATGGGAAAGCACCTTGTGGAAGACCCTACAGCAACACTGAAATTGATCAAGGAGCTATCATAGAAGCCATCAAAGGAAGGGTGCATTGAAGATGAAGTTCATGGAGATGAAGGTGAAGTTTATGGAAGAAAACAAGCTTACGTGGACTTGTACTTCAAGAATGAGGGAACTTTGATGCCAAACAATGAAGCCTTGAACAAGAACATGTATTTCAAATACATGTATGAAGCTTCAAGGATGAAGAAAGTTTTGGATCAAAGGGCTCAAAGAATGGAAAAACTTGAAGCTTCCTTTGGAGGTGTTTTTACAAATGCATGGAGATTTTCATACAAGAATTTATACTTAAAGTATAGGTTTAAAAAGGAGTGGAGATGGCTTGAAAAATATATCATGGAACCCTAAAAAAGAAGCCATAACAATTGAAGAAGAAAGAATGAAAGAAGGCAAAAGAAAACAAGCCAAACAGAGCCAAAATGGAGTCGAAATAGTGCCTCTCCGGTCTGACATCCGGTGACATATCTAGTTCCAGACAGAAGTGAATAGCCGGCTGGAGCATTCCAGTAGCCATTTGGCCCTCTTTCGAGCTCCGGATTCTGCTAGCCGACCAATGTTCAATTTTTTGATGTTTTAATGCTTTATTCTTGTCTTTTGGACCTTGAATTAAAGGTATAAGTGTCTAATTACATTATGAACGAATCATTAGGTTAATTTAGGGTTTTAGAACTATTTATAGTCCTTATCTTTGTGTCACAAACCAACTTTGACAAACAACTTTCATTTGAAATCAAGAATCCGTTTTGGATCAAACTTGTTCTTTTGAGTGTTCTTACTTTAACTCTCTTAGGGTTCTTAGTTTAACTACTCTAGGGCTTTTCATCACTTTTGTTAGGGTGTTGATTTGTCTACCAACATCAAGACAATGGTTGATGATTGCAAAACTTCGTAGGTCATTGTTCTAACTTGAACCTCTAGGTGAGTCTTGAGAAAAATCTTCAAGTTGGTGTGTTTTTTATGTAACCCATTTCAAAGAAATCACATCATCTTTTGGTATTAGAACCTAGGTTCTTCATCTTGAGGCATGCGTATCTTTATTTGCTTTCTTCATTTAAGTGTTTAAGGTCATTTTTGATTTCTTGAAATCTATGATCTTATATATGTGTTTTTGTGATTTGTTTCCTCTACATTCATCCTAGTATCTTCTTGTGATCCGTTGTGTTTGTCGGAATTAAGCCTAAGACAAAAAACTAGAGCTAAATTCTATTTTTTATGTTTGTTCGTCTATCTCTACAAATAATTAAATAATAATAATAATAATAATAAGCAGACGAGTTCTTCTTCTTGAAAAATCACAAAAAAAAAAAAAAATCTTGCATAGAACAGAAAGAAAGAAAGTGCCAAAGTTGAAATCTATTGTGAAAATTCTTGTTGAATCCTATTGAAATTGATTGTTTTGAAGTTGAAATGAAGTCCTATTGTGATTGAATTGGCTATTATCTATCGAATTTGAAAGCAAGGGAATTGGGTTTGTTGAATTTATTGACAAATTGGATCACATTTTCATTGCTCTCTTGGTGTTTGATAAAATACTTGTATGAGATTTTCTTTATACTCCAAGAATTTGATCAATTGTTTTCATCATACATTGACCTAATCTTTGAAACTATATCTCTTTGGTTGTTGATTGTTGCTCATTTGTTAAGTAATTGGATTGAGTTGTGTGGATGACTTGGCATCTTTTCTTGAAGTGTTTGATTGCCCAATTGAGTTGGTTAAGTACTTGAAAGAGAGTACATTTGAATAAGGCTTAAGGGGGTGAGTTCAATAGAGCGAGAAAGAGCCAATGGAAGGCGTGATACACAATATTCCCCTATTTTTCTTTGTAGGTAGATCATGACTACATGAGCATCTTCACCTTCTTCACTAGCATCAAATATGGGAGATAACAATGCATTTCTATCCACCATCTTGGAACAAATGGAGCAAATGACAAGTGAACTCTGGAAAAACATGAATGAAATAAGAAAGGACTTCAACTCAAGAGTTGAAAGCTTCGAAAGAAAGGTAGATGAGATCCAATATAAGACTCCTAGAAAACAAGTGCAACAAGGAGGAGGGGGAGATGAATGTCAACCTAGTTCTTCTAGAGAGCATGTGCCATATCAAGGAGTTGATACGAGAAAATATCAAGGGAGTCTACAAAGAAGGAGAAATGAGCAAATAAAGGATATCGATGAAGGCTATTGTGACCATGAAGTTAAAAGAAGCTTAACTGGGACAAGAAGGGATGAAAACTCTTGTTCTTACTACAATGAACATGGTGAGCCATTGAGACATATGAGGAAAGAAAGACCACAAAAAAGGGAGGATGAAAGACAAGTGTCCAATGGAAGTTGCTCATACGAGGAGATCTTATGAGAGATGACATCATGTCATCTCTTCAACAATGGAAGTGCAAAGTGTAAGGCCAAGAGAAGAGGAGCCCGAACCTCAAATGCAAGAGGTGAAGGTGACACATGGAGGAAGGGGGAAGACACTAGCACAACTTCCTAGGAAGAAAGACCCGAAGTGCTTCAAATGCAATGAACATGGACATGGTATTTCACAGTACCCAACATAGGAGAGCTTGAAGCCTAAAACTGAAGACACCTCAATTACCAATGAAGTTAAAGGTAAAATGGGTGTCTTCAAGAAATTGTGGGAAATGAATAAGTTCAAGAGATCTCATGTGAAGTGAAGGAAGAAAAAGGAAATGAGAATGAGCTTGAGGAAGAATATGAGATTGAGAGAAAAGAAAAGAATGAAATTGAAAGAAAGGAGATGTGAGAAGAAAAGAGAGTTCATACGAAAAAGAAAGAGAGAATAAGAGTGCTTTAGTGAGGGACAAAGATTTATATTCCTACTTCTAATATTGATCCTTTTTCTAGTATTTCCTTGTCTGGGTTGCAAGACTTTGAAGGCATAATTAAGTTGAATGAAGCCAAGTGGTAGTGAGTGAGATGTTAAAGTGGTACACTCTAATCTCTACACTTGGTGATAAATTGTTGAACTTTGAGCATGAAAATATGTTTTCTATAATTAAGTATGATTGTGGAAATGATTATGATGTTCATAAGCAACAAGCCACTGTTGAAATTCTTGAGCATAATGATTCCTTGTTTAGAGAAAGTAAGTCTTATACTTCTATAGTATTGTTCAAGCTTTCATGGATTTTGAGTTTGTGAAGGTGTCATATTCGATTGAATGTGGTTCTAGAAATGAGATTCATGCATGTGGAAGTAAGTTGTATATCTCTAAGAGTTTTTTGAATAAAATGTTAGATCTTAAGCATGTTAGGTAATCATTTGTGAATGAGCATGCTTGTGAATATGTTCTTAATGTTGGTAAACAAGTTGATTTTGTTGAATTCTATATAGCATATTAAACCTTTGATTGGAGAAAATGCTTTGTTTATGCTTATGAATTCTATGTATGACTTCTTGACTATTGACCTTCTTGGAGATAGCTTGGAGTTGTATTCTCGTGGTTTGGATTACTTGAATTTCTTGTTGAAGCATATCTTTGAATTATATATGAGTAGACTTTCCAAATTTGTTTTAGATGATCGAGTATTGTGGATCTTTGATGTTACAACTCTTGGTAACCATTTATATCTTTTTGGTCTAATGTGCATACTCATTGTTGATTCTAAATTTATCTTGTTTCAGATGCACTTCATTGTGACTCATATGAGAAGAAAACTTATGCTTGTTGAGAGTAGTTGGTTGAAAGAGATTGATGATGAAGCATGTCATGTTAAGTGGTTGACTTTAGTTGAAATTTTGAAGTTTCATGACTTATATAACAACATGAATGCTTGGATTCCATATTTTTTAGAGGTTCTTAGATTCAAAGCTTATCATGTTCGTGGAAATGTGCTTAGAATTGGTATCTCATGTGTTCTTGATTGTTCCAAGCACTATATCTTTGAGTTGTTGAATCTTGAGACTCATGAAGTTCTTTGGTTGTGATATGTAAGTCCTAGAACCTTGAATGTCTTGTTTAAAAAGCTTGTCTCTGGACTACAAATGAAAAACAAGCCTATGATTGCGGGAGCATTCTTGTTTATATCTTGTGAAAAGATTTTTTTTTATGAGAAGTTGATCCTTAATGAAGTTGAACTTTATGAGGATGAAATCAACGAGTTTTCTATGTGCTTAACCTCCATTTGGCATGATTGGTGGAACCACATGTTGTTACGGTGTGAGTTCCGAGCCAAAAAATAGAGATATGTTGAGATTTTGGAAATTTTGGAAAAATATTCCTTGTTTTTAGAAGAGCATAATGATGTCCATCTTGATGATTTTATAAATTCTTGCATATGTGGAGGTTATGTTCTTATTCATTTCACACATATGTTTGATGTTTTTGATGGAGGGCATATATAAGTGATGCTAAGGGAGAGTATCATGTGTTTATTGTGCTGGAATGGGAGATTTGGAAATCAATTACATAATCCCTTATGGGGTCATAAACCTTTAGGACTTTTGGTTTGTGCTTTCAATGGAAAATCATTGTTTTCTTGGTGTCTAAATTGGATATTTGTGCTTGACTATATACCTTTTGTTCATGAGTTCATTGTAGGTGGAAGGAGAATCATTCCTACTAACGAATGGCCTCAACCTTTCAAGGAACAAAGAGTAAGGCATCTTCATAACATTTTCCCAAAGAAGGATGATCCATGCCTAGTTCTTGAGAGCTTGGATTCACATGGTAAGATTCATATTCATCTTTTAATCGATGATAGTGACAATTCTCTTCTCTATGTAGGACTTGAAGATTCGAGGAAGAATCCTCTTGAGGTGTGGGGGAATGATAGAGATCAAGGAGGTATCTTAGCATTGGTGGAGCTATCATGGAAGCCATCATAGGAGGGGTGCATTGAAGATGAAGTTCATGGAGTTGAAGATGAAGTTTATCGAAAAAAAACATGCTTACATGGACTTGTACTTCAAAAATGACAGAACTTCCATGCTAAACTATGAAGCCTTGTACAAGAACTTGTATTTCGAATACAAAGTATGAAGCTTCAAGGATAAAGAAAGTTTTGGATCAAATGGCTCAAATAAAGGAAGAACTTGAAGCTTCCTATGGAGGTTTTCTTACAAATGCTTGGAGATTTGCATACAAGGATTTATACTTCAACTATAGGCTTAAAAAGGAGTGGAGATGGCTTGAAAAATATATTAGGGAACCCCCAAAAATAAGCCATAACAATCCAAGAAGAAAGAACAAAAGAACGCCAATGAAAACAAGCTAAAGGGAGCCTAAGTGGAGCTGGAACAGTGCCTGTTCGGTCCGGCATCTAGTGCCCTATCCTGTTCCAAACAAAAGTGAACAATCGCTGGAGCATTCCAGTAGCTGTCTGGCCCTTTGTCCAGAGTTGGACGGCCTTTCTGCCAGCCCGATGAATGTTCAACTTTTTGATGTGTAATTACAATATGAACGAATCATTAGGTTAATTTAGGGTTTAGAATTATATAGTTCCTTATCTTTGTATCACAAACCACCTTCGACAAACAACTTTCATTTGAATTCAAGAATCCTTTTTGGATCAAACTTGTTCTTTTGAGTGTTCTTCTTTTAACTCTCTTAGGGTTCTTGGTTTACCTACTCTAGGACTTATCATCACCATGGTTAATGTGTTGATTTGTCTACCAACGTCAAGACAATGGTTGATGATTGAAAAACTTCACAAGTCATTGTACTAACTTGAACCTCTAGGTATGTCTTGGGAAAAATCTTCAAGTCGATGTGTTTTTTATGAAATCCATTTCGAAGAAATCACATCAACCACTAGCTATGGGAACTCAACCACCAAGGCAACAAGTTCATCGACCAAGAAGGAGTAAGGAGTGACCAAGGATCCAACCAAAGAAGAAGTCCCAAAGCTAAGGTTTGTGAGGTGAGAGCTCCACAGGGTGATAAAGGTAAAATGCCCCAATTCAATTATAAAGCTAGAGAGATCAAATGCTTTAAATGCCAAGGTTGTGGACATATGTCTCCTTAATGTCCTAACAGAACTAATATTATTCATAGAGGCTTTGTGCAGTCATCTAGTGAGAAGGAGGATAATGGGGAAGTTGATAAGGATTATGAAGGGGATGATGCTGATGAGGGTAGTGACCCTAGTGAAGGCATTCTTGGGGGTCAATTGAACATGGTGATTAGGAGAGTACTTAGTACTCAAGCTAAAGAAGAAGATGAGTTGCACAAGGAAAATTTGCTTCATTTTAGATGCATGATTAAGGGAAATTTGTGTAGTCTCATTGTGGATAATGGTAGTTGTGTCAATGTGGATAGCAAGTATACGGTGGATAGGTTGAAACTTCCATGTATTGATCATCCAAGGCCATATAGGTTACAATGGTTACAATGGCTCAATGATTGTGGGGAGGTGAAGGTTGAGAAACAGGTGAGGATAGCTTTCTCAATGAAGAAGTATTGTGATGTGGTTCCCATGCAAGTTGCCCACCTACTTCTTGGAAGACCTTGGCAATATGATAGGAAGGTCACATTTTATGGGCACAAAAACAAGTACACTCTTGAGTTGGAAGGGAAGAGAGTTCACTTGAACTCCATGAAACCACATGAAGCTTACCTTGATCAAAACAGATTGCTTGAAAAGATGAGAGAATACTATGAGGGAAAAGAAAAGAGAAAGACAAAAGTGAGTGGCGAGAGCTCGAGAGAAATGGAAAAAGGAAAGAAGAGATCAAAAGAAATTGATGGGAAAAAGAGAGAAGTAGAAAACAAGAGTGAAAAGAAAATGCTTCTATGCAAAAGAAAGAGAGGTGAAGAGCGCATTCTTGCACAATAAGCCTATGGTTCTTCATATGTACAAACACTCTCTAAACTCTAATGCTATTGATGCTAACTAATTCTTCTTCTAGTCTTATTTCTCCTCCTTTGCAAGGGTATGAAGATCTTTTTCCGAAAGAGTTGCCACCTTTGCGAGGAATTGAGCATCAAATTGATCTCATTCTCAGAGCTCCACTTCCCAACAAGGTGGCCTATAGAATAAATCCGGAGGTGACAAAGAAGCTACAAAACTAAGTGGAAGAGCTTTTAGCTAGAGGATGTATAAGAGAGAGCTTGAGCCCATGTTTAGCTCCCGTTTTGTTAGTGCCGAAGAAAGATGGCTCATGGAGCATGTGTGTTGATTGTAGAGCAATCAACAAGATAACAGTAACATATCGCTTAACTATCCCTAGGCTAGATGATATGTTGGATGAGTTGAGTGGTAGCACTTGTTTTTCATTTAAAAAGTGGCCATCATCAAATTAGAATGAAAGAAGGTGATGAATGAAAAACTACATTTAAGACTTAGCATGGCTTGTATGAATGGATTGTTTTGCCCTTTGGTTTCACTAATGCACCCAGCACTTTTATGAGATTGATGAGCCATGTTCGTAGGGATTGCATTGGTAGATTTGTTGTGGTATACCTTGATGACGTCTTAGTCTATAGCGAAGATGTGGACAAAAATCTTGATCATTTGAAATGTGTGTTTGATTTGCTTAGGAAAGAACATTTGTATGCCAATTTGAGTAAATGTTAATTTCGTTTAAACGAAGTTACATTTCTTGGATATATTGTTTCATCTAATGTTGTACATGTTGATGAAGAGAAGGTGAAATCTATAAAAGATTTTACCAACTCCTACAAGTGTAAGTGAGGTAAGGAGTTTCGATGCGTTGGCATCATTTTGTAGAAGGTTTGTTCCTCACTTTAGCACAATTGCTGCCCCATTAACGAAGGTAATCAAGCTAAGAGTTAAGTTTAGGTGGGAAAGAGAACAAGAACAAGCTTTTCAATTGCTTAAAGCTAAACTTGCGTGTGCCCCTATTCTTTCTTTACCCGATTTCTCTAAAGTATTTGAAATTGAATATGATGCATCGAGTGCCGGGATAGGAGAAGTTTTAATGCAAAAGGGTACACCAATAGCATATTTTAGAGAGAAGCTTAATGGTGCTACTTTGAATTACTCCACTTATCACAAAGAACTCTTTGCTTAGGTTAGGTCATTACGCAATTGGAAACATTATCTATGGCCAAGGGAATTCGTGATTCACACAAATTATGAATCCCTTAAGCACTTGATGGGACAAACAAAGTTGAGCACAAGAGATTCCAAATGGGTAGAGTTTGTAGAGGTGTTCCAATGTCATTAGGTACAAGCAAGGTAAAGAAAACATTGTGGCGGATGCACTCACTAGGAGGTATACCCTGATTTATACCCTTGGTGCTTATTTGCTTGGTTTTGAGCTAATTAATTAGTTGTGTGCTGATGATGATGATTTCAAAGATACGTTTATTGCTTATGAGAAAGGAGTGCATCATAAGTTTTATTTGCAAAATGGCTATTTGTTTAGAGAAGATAAGCTTCATGTGCCAAAATGTTCCTTGAGGAAATTGATTGTCATGGAGAAGGCCTAATGAAACATTTTGGCACCTGTAAGACTTTGAACATATTGCAAGACCACTTTGATTGGCCTCATATGAAAAGAGATGTAGTGAAAGTGTGTGAAAATCGCATTGTTTGTAAGAAGGCCAAATCTACTCTTAAGCCACATGGTCTATATATGCTTTTGTCTATACCTAATGCTCCTTGGCAATATGTATCTATCGATTTTGTGCTTGGATTGCCTAGGACTAGGATGGGTAAAGATTCAATTCTTGTGGTTGTTAATAGATTTTTAAAGATGGCTCACTTCATTGCATGCTCTAAAGTTGATGATGCTCACACGTGGCTAGTTCTTTAAGGAAATTGTTAGATTGCAAGGCATTCCAAAAACCATTGTGAGTGATAGAGATATAAAGTTTTTAAGTTTCTTTCTGAAAGTCCTTTGGTGGAAATTGAGAACCAAACTAAGGGTTTCTACTACTTGTTACCCTCAAATGGATTGCAAAATGGAGGTAGTTAATAGGACCTTGGGTACCATGCTTAGGGCCATCATCAAAATTAATTTGAAGTCTTGAGAAGATTACTTACCGTTTATTGAATTTGCTTATAATAGATGTGTGCATTCTTCTACTCACTTTTCTCCTTTTGAGCTAGTGTATGGTTTTAATCCTTTAACTCATCTAGATTTAACCCCTTAAAAATGTTCCCACACTAATGCCAACATCAGTTTCTTATGGTTTCGAACAGCTTTTGATTGTTGACAATTTTAAACTTTGGTCATTTTCCCAAAAACTAGATAGTTTTCACAAATTTCTAGCTTTTCTTTCTGTTTAGCCTTTTATTCGTTATTGTTCTTGCATCACCCTAGACATAGAGATTTACCGACCTTTAGGGAATCCATGGGAATTCCTCCTACTGGTAGGAGATAAGAAATCTTGTATTAACTTTTATCGAATTTTGCTCTTTTTGGTTTGTTGGTCATCGGTGCTAATTATCATTTATTTGCTGTTGATTTTGTTTTGACAGCAATGTGGGTTGCTTGGGGTTTTAACAACCCCAATGCTTCCCGACAAGGCTAACAAAGCAGGTCTCTGTCTCTTCTAGTTCATTCTAGTGGAGCTCCTGTTACAACTGGTGTACCTTTAGCACTGTCGACCTCTGCTCCTTCATCTCCCAAGATTCCCATTCCTCAAAGTAGGATGAAAAAAGCTACCATGGGTGGAAGGACAAGGAGTGCCACAAAGAGAAACATGGAAGAAGCCGGTTTGCATACTTTTGGGTGGCCTACAAAGATCACCATCTTCAATTCTCCTTTCCCAAGATCATTTCAACAGGAGAAAGACCCTCCTGTTGATTCTTCTAAGACGGGTAAGGCACCAGCGACCTTCGAACAGGTGGTAGAATTCAATGGCAATGCCACTGAGGAGGTCGCTGAAGTGATCATAAGGTTGGGTAAGCGACGCAGAGCTAGCTAGAGAAGTTGGTGGATCTCTAGATGTTTCAGTTCAACAGGTTCAGCAGCCTTCCACAACCACTCTACGTCGATCTGAGCGGCTAAAGAAAGTGAACAAAGGGGCATGATTGTAATTCCAGCTTGTTTTGGTGTGAACCGGATTAGTATTTTTCTTTCTTTAATTTTTTTATTGGAAGTTAATTTTGTAATTTGCTTTCTATCATAGTCCTAGGTTTAATTTTTTCCAGCTGAACAATTTTTGACATTACTTTTTTATTGGATTGAGGATTCACGAATTACTCCAGGGAATTGTCAAGTTTTTCGCCTTTATTGCCTTCTACTTGTGACAACTTTCGAGTGAAGTTTGCTTGCAAGAGAAGCATCGATTTGTTTCAGCTCAATGTTGAAATAAAATTTTCCCATGGCATTGCTCTTTGGCTGAATTGCCCAAAGAGCTCGATCAACCTTAAAGCCTAACACCAGCTGCCAACATTAAAGCCGCCCTGTTCATACTTCCGATTGTGTCTGTTCGTATTTGAGCTAAGATCCGCCATGTCGATAGGGCAAGTAGATCCGATTGTGGCTACGATTTTGGATGAATTGCGTAGGGGCAGAGAAATGCAAGAAAAGGAAAGGGAAGAGCATGGCCAAACCATGCAACAAATCCTGGAAAACAATTAGTAGTGAACGGACAACCCGCACAACCTGAACCTGATGGAAGGCCAGAGGAACCAGGGGTTGGAAGAGGCTGCTACGATAAAGGAGGCGGGCAGCAACGACCCAGGGATTTGGATCGCGAGGCATATAACCCCTGATGGGATGCTGGGTTCAGACTCGAGATTCCCAAATTCACTAGTAGTCTGGCTCCAGAAGAGTTTCTAGATTAGATGTGAATGGTGGACTAATTATTCATGCTGAAAGAAGTCTCTGCCGACAAGAAGGTGGTTTTGGTTGCAATTCGGTTGAAGGACAGAGCCGCCGCTTGGTGGAAATTCTACTACTATCAACGATATCTGGATGGACTCCTCGCCTTAGATGATTGGAGCAAATAGAAGAGGGACATGCTAAAAGAATTTTTCCCATTCAACTATTGACAGACGCTATTTCAGAACTTCTAAGGATTTTCTCAGGGTGTGAAGAGTGTAGAGAAATTCACTTTTGAGTTCTATCGGATAGTTGCTATGTTCCAACTTCGTGAGACTCAAAAGCAGCTGGTGGTATGATGCTTGCATGGCCTCCGACCAACAATTCACGAAGCCCTACAAGTACACAAATTTGGTAATGTCACTGAAGTGCAGACAAAGGAAGAGGTGGTGGAAAGAAGCTTGCATAGGGCTGGCGGAAGAAGTCCAACATTTGGCAGGAGGTTTCCTCTCCCGCCTCGAAATACTCCAGTGGCCAGTCCTTCGTCGTCCAGAATTTTCACTTTGCCTACTCAACAAAACCTTATTGCAATGGAACCAGTTGCAGCTCTAAACCGACCCCCTGGCAATCAGGAAAATGTCACTTGCCATTGTTGCCAATAGAAAGGACATTATGCCAATGAATGTCCCCCGGGTCAAATCTCAATTGTTGATTCAGGACAGTGTAGAAGGGGACGTTAATGGGGAGTATGACGCTCACAAGTTTGCTGAAGGGGAGGTGTGTGTTGTGACACCTGAGGATGTTAGAGGAGAGAGCTTGGTTTTTTAACGGATTTGCTTAGCACAGAAGGCAAATGAGGATTGGAGGCGTCAGAACATATTCAACACTCGTTGAATCATTAATGGTAAGGTCTGTCGGGTCATTATAGTTACGGGAAGTTGCGAGAATGTGATCTCGCAGGAAGTTGTGCAGAAGCTTCAATTGCCAACAGAGCCACATCCTGAGCCCTACAAGCTTGGGGGTTGAATAGGGAGATGGAAGTGCAGGTAAATCAGGCAGAGTGGAATTTTTGATTGGACCGCAATATAGCTATATTATTTCTTGTGATGTGGTGCCAATGGACGCCACACATTTGCAGTTAGGCAGACTTTGGTAGTATGACAACAAGGTAATGTATGACAACAAGGTAATGTATAACAGGTTCACTCATTGCTACACGATTAATAAGGGAATTCAGAAAGTTGTGTTGCAGTCAATGTGTGATAGTTTCACGGAGGGAAAGAAGACTATCACTTGTTTGCCTCGTAAAGAGTTTGAACAGGAGATAGGGGAAGCAGAGGTTTGTTTTGCTTTGTTGTCTACTACATTGGTAGCCATGGATGATGCGGAAAGAGAGGTTGAAGTACCAGAAAGGGTGAGAGGAGTTCTGAAAGAGTTTGAAGATTTGCTCCCGGAAGACTTGTTGCCTGGTCTACCGCCTATGCGAAATATACAGAATGAAATTGATTTAGTGCCGGGTTCCATTCTGTTGAATAAAGCCCATTACCAACTATGTCCACAGCAGCACGACAAATTGAACAGTGAAGTTACTGAATTGCTTGACAAGGGGTACATCCGAGAGAGTATTAGTCCTTGCGCGGTGCTAGCCTTATTAGTGCTGAAGAAGGACGGTAGTTGGCGGATGTGTATTGATAGTCGAGCTATCAACTACATCACGGTTAAGTACCGTTTTCCTATTCCGAGAATGGATGAAATGTTAGATTAGCTTAGTAGTGCAACAATCTTCTTGAAAATCAACTTGAAGAGGGGTTACTATCAGATACGGATCAAGCCGGGTGATGAATAGAATGTGGGCTTTTCGAATAGGTAGTTATGCCTTTCGGTCTTTCCAATGCTCTGAGCACATTCATGAGAGTAATGAATTAGGTATTGAGACCCTTCTTGAACAGTTTTGCTGTGGTTTATTTTGACGACATACTGGTGTATAGTCAAACGGAAGATGAACATGTCTAGCACTTGCGGCTGATTTTTGCAATTCCAAGAGAGCATAGCTTATATGCCAACCGTAAAAAGTGTGTTTGGTTGATGGATAGTCTTGCCTGCCCGGGGTTTGTGGTTTTGGCACAAGGCTTTCGTCCTGAAGAGTCGAAAGTTCAGGCTAATCAGGAATGGAATACCATGAAGTGCTACGGAGGTTAGGTCTTTTCATGGATTGATTATTTTCTACCTACGGTTCATTAAAAATTTCAGTGTAATCATGGCACCTTTGACGGGTTTGTACAAAGCAAGGGAGTTTGTGTTGATAAAAGAAGCGCAACAGGCGTTCGAGGTGTTTAAAGACAAATTTACCAATGCGTCTCTTGTAGCGTTGCCGAATTTTGGGAAGATCTTTGAGGTAGATTGCAACATGTCAAAGGTGGGAGTTGCAGCTCTTTTATGCCAAGAAGGGAGACCTGTAGAGTATTTTGGTGAAAAGCTAGGTGGAGCTAAGCTGAATTATTCGGTTTATGATATCGAGTTCTATGCTATTGTTCGGGAACTTCAGCACTGGCGGCACTGCCTGATTCAGCGGAAGTTTGTGCTCTATTCGGATAATCAAGCTTTAAGGCTAGCACAAGCCTTATGACCGGCATGTGAAGTGGGTCGCTATGCTACAGGAATTTACTTTCACTCTCAAGCACAAATCGGGTGTGATGAATAAAGTTGTTGATGCTTTGAGTAGACGTCATTCCTTGCTAAATGTGATGAAGATTGTGACTTTAGGGCTCGAAAGCTTGTGAGAGGACTTGCGGAGTGATGCTGATTTCAGGAAGGGGGTGTGAGATGTGGAGCAGCAACATAGGAGTCATTTCGTACTTCATGATGGATATCTTTTCCGAGGAAATTGTTTGTGTATACCTGATACATCATTGTGCCTTTTGATTGTTCAGGAGTTAATGCACAAAGTCATTTCGACAAGGATAAGACTGCGAGGTTGATTAAGGAGCGGTTTTATTGGCTTGGCATAGACAAAAGTGCCCAGAATTTTGTAAAAAGATGCCGAATTTGTCAAGTCTCCAAAAGGGGTAGCAGCAACCAAGGGTTATGCTCCTTTACTGATACCAGATGAACCTTGGACAGATATGTAAATGGATTTTGTATTGGGTTGCCACGGACACATCGTGGATCTGATAGCATATTGGTCATGGTTAATCGTTTCAATAAAATGGCAGTGTTTATTGCTTGTAAGTCGACTATGGATGCTAGTCGAATAGCTGACTTATATTTTGTCTGACAGTGACACTAAGTTCATCAGCCATTTTTGGAAAGAACTTTGGAAGAAATTGGAAATGACGCTAAATTTCAGTAGTCCTTATCATCCTCAGGCGGATGGTCAAACCGAAGTGCTAAATCGAACGTTAGGAAATATGCTCCGGGCACTGGTCAAGTCTTTAGGCACTTGGATTCTCTTCTTCCCAGTATTGAGTTTCAGTACAATTGTTCAGTTAATCGGTCTACTCAGTACTCGCCATTCCAGATTGTTTTCGATAGGAATCCATGGAGTCCTCTTGATCTCGCCATTCCGGACGTTGGTACCACTTCCAAGACAGTTGAAGATCGGTTGCTTGATTTGCAATCTGTTCATGCTTCAGTGAAGTCCAATTTGGAGTGTGCCTTTGCTAGTTATAAAGCCTATGCAGATTTGAGTTGACGGGATGTGCAATTTGAGGTTCGTCACAGTGTATGTGTGACGTTAACTAAGGAACGATTTCCATTGGGCACGTATCATAAGCTTAAAGATCGGAAGATTGGACCTTGCCAGATCTTGGAGAAATTTGGAGCAAATGCTTATCGACTAGAGTTGCAGGATGATTTTAGCATTTCCAATGTTTTTAATGTGCAGCATTTGTCCCGATTTCATGGCGGCAATTCGAGTTTGAGGACAAACTCTACGGAAGAGGGGGAGTCTGACGTAGAGCTAGCTAGAGAAATTGGTGCATATCTAGATGTTTCGGTTCCACAAGGTCCGCAGCCTTCCTAAACTACTCAATGGCAATCCGAGCGGCTGAAGAAAGTGAAGAAAGGGGCGTGATTGTAATTCCTGCTTGTTTTGGTGTGAGCCAGATTAGTAGTTTTCTTTCTTTATTTTTATTTATTTTATTTATTGGAGGTTAATTTTGTAATTTCCTTTCTATCACAGTCCAAGGTTTAATTCTTGTTGGCTGAACAATTTTTGACATTACTTGTTTTATTCAATTGAGGATTCTCGAATTACTCCCAAGAATTGTCAAGTTTGTTATCTTTATTGCCTTCTACTTGTGACAACTTTCGAGTGAAGTTTGCTTGCAAAAGAAGCATCGATTTGTTTCAGCTCATTGCTGAAATAAAATTTTCCCACGACTTTGCTCTTTGGACGAATTGCCCAAAGAGCTCGAACAACTCTAAACCCTAACACCAGCTACCAACATTAAAGCTTGCCTGTTCATACTTCTGATTGCATTAGTAAGTTATCCCCGACCTTTCATTCCGTTGATGGAAGCACGAGGTCGCGACCTTCACATGGAGTCCTCTGACTCCTTATTCCAGTGGCCACACTCTCAATCGTTTTTAATGGAATGTGCACCATCCATTGATAAGAAAATTTGCAAATAGCTCACTAATGCTGAGTTGGATAAATATGTTACTTCCCTTCACACTGTTGTATGCTTCTTTCACTCTTACATATTTCTTCCATGACCGCTTTTGTGTGCTGACTTTCATGTTATATATATACATATATATATATATATATATTCTTTTAGAGCCATGTCTTTTAGTGCGAGCAGTTGAGGTAGTCAGAAAGAGAAAGTAGAGACAAGGAACTTTTTGCTCTGATCACTAATCTCCAAGATGATAAAGCTAGTCTGGAGAAAGAGAAAGAAGAGCTTGCTGCATCCGTTGAGCAAGCTAATGCCTCTTATGTCGCCTTAAGCAGTCTCCTAGAGGAATGTAATAAGTACATTTCTGAATCTAAGCCAGAGAATCTAATAATGGCTGCAACTCTTGACAAAGCTGTAAAAAACAACGACCAATTGATTGAACTAACCAAGAAGTAGAATAACCGCATCCATGAGCTCAAAGCCCAGTTGGAGTACTACAACGCCATATGTGAGAAGGATGGTGGTCTCTCCTTGTCCAAGCTTGAGGAGATTCCTGCTTTCCTAACTTACTTGGAGTTAATCTTGCAATCTCAACTGTTCAGGTTGTGTATTTATGTGATTGATCGGCTCCATGAGCTCAATGGTGACCTCAAGATTGATAAGGCTATTCATGATGGGTTATACCAACCTGATGCAATAGTCCTTCTTCCTTGGGAACATGAGCCGGAGGGCACAAGACCCCAAGGGCAGGTCACTGAGGACCAAGCCGAGGTTCACATGATAGCTAAAAGGGTGGTTAATGATGTTCCTCCTCTAAATTTCTGCTCCTTGAAGTAAGATCATCCATAATTATGGAGACTTACTTAAATATTAGCCCTTTCATCCTAGGCCAATTGATTTTAATGAAGCACTTGATCTTCCTCAGGCAATTCGTCTTTCCCTTGATGGAACTCCCATTGAGACTGTTACTGATTATCCTGTAGGTCCATCGAGCATCCAAGATAGAGAGGAAGCTACCGAAGGTTGGGAACCCCAAGCTCGCAAGAAGTTGATGAAGAAAAATAAGAGTGATATGTAATAGAATAGATTTTTACTAGGCTTGTTGTGCCTTTCGTCATGTCTTTTTATATATTTGGATGGTGGTTGTATTATATACAATTCTCATTCTGAGCCCTTTAGGGATTGTTGGTGGCCTCATTTTTCATAACTATAAGTATATGAAAATTGATCAAATCTTTTGCAATGACTCTGCTTTGTCTTGGCACTTCGTAATATGGAAAAGGCTTGCATAATAAAACTTGATAGAACTCAAACTTATACAAACAAGGAAGAAATAATTTCATAGTGAGCTTCGTGGAGCTAGCATTTAGATAATTCTCTGAAACTTGAAGTGCAGTTGCAAACTCGGAATTTGAGTAGGTCACTGAATAGGTCATTCGGATTAATTAGTGGGCTAACCAGTAAATCTTTACATCATTCAGATAGGTCACTAGGCTAATCACTGATCTTGTGCAGCTTGGAAAGCCTGAGGCATAGAATTTCTTTAGATGACAAATATTCCAAGGCCTTAGGAGTTGTCTTCCCTTGAGATCAGAGTGCTTATAACTTCAACTTTTGTGAAATTCTTGGACAATATAAGGTCCTTCCCAGAATTCTTTTCTAATTGCCCTTTCTTTATCCGACCTTTTGAGAACCATTTCTCCAACTATAAAGTGTTTTTCTTTGACTTTTTGTTGAAAAAATTTGTGACCTATTTTTTGTACCTTCTGTCAGCTTTCATAGCTTTTTTTTTTACTTCTTCAAGGAGGTCTAGGTCTGCCATTCTCTTACCCTCGTTTAAGACTTAATAGTATTTAGTTAATCTCAAGAACTACATTTCAACCTCGCCAAAACACAAACTGAGTATCTACAGTAGCTTTCAAGATGTAGTTCTGTAAGCCCATAGGATCTCTAGAATTTCTTCTGGCCATGAAGGTTTCCGACCTTCCTTCTCAAGCTTTTTGAGCCTTTCCTTGAGACCTCTCAGAATTGTTCTGGTCAGGACCTTAGCAAGTCCATTCGCTTGATGATGAGCTATTGAGGTCAACCTCTGTTTTATGTTCAAATTTTCACAAAATGTCTTGAAAAGATCGCCAACAAATCGTCTTTCATTGTTTGAGATGATAGCTCGGGAAATTCTAAATCTACACTCAATATTTCTCCAGACAAAATATTGTACTTTTGGTGAAGATATAATTGTCATTAGTTCCATTTCAACCCATTGGATGAAGTATTCTACAGCTACTATCAAGATATGAACACCCCCCACTCCTTTAGGAAAAGGTCCTAGTATGTTAATGCCTCAAATATCAAATGGAACCTCTGTGATGATAGATTGATACCTTGTTGGGAGTACATGTGACTTGTTTCCATGGAATTGGCAGCTCGTGCATCTTTGTATGATCTTCTTAATATCTGAGACCCTCGAAGGCCAGTAATAACTAGTCCTCCATATCTTCTTCGCCATGGTTTTGGCTCCTATCTGTGATCAACAAATTCCATTATGTACCCCTTTAATGGCATATTCTCCTTCTCCCTTGCTCAAGCATTTGAGTAATGGCCATGTGTAAGACCTGCAGAATACTTCATCATCTCCTATCAGGACATAGCAAGGTTATTTGGAATCTCCTGGGAGCTCACCATCCTTGTCGAATTTGTAAATGTGGTACCTCTAGTTTGCTTGGTCCTCTATGACCAAGTTTTCCACGGTTTATGCTCTGAGAATATAGCTATTCGATGAATAGCTTGGCTTTGTTGCCCGCGAGCTCTCAATAGACCTTAGATATTGTATTAGCCTCTGCATTTTGCTTTCTAGGTATTTGTTCAATGAGGACGTATTCAAGTTTTGATGTTATATCTCTTATTTACTTGAGATATTTAATCATATTTTCTTCCATAGCCTCTTATGCAATAGCGGGTAGCTGGCTATAACTTGTGAGTCGGTTTTTGCATCCAATTTTTTGCACGTTTAAACTTCCTATGAGTCTTAGACCTGCTAAAAGAGCTTCGTACAAGGATTCATTATTTAAGGTAGGGAAGTTATATTTCATAGTGTAAGGGATTCTCACTCCCTTAGGGCTGATGAATATAATTCCCATACCTGAATTTTCTTTTTTCGGTGGAACCATATATGTACATGGTCCATACATTAGTTTCACAAGTTTCAGCAAGCTCCACAGGGACTCTCATGCATTCATCCACGAAGTCTAAGAGAGCTTGAGCCTTGATAACTCTCCTTGGTTCGAAATCAATTTGATACCTAAAGAGTTCAAGCGACCACTTCATCGCCCTACCTGATTGCTCAAGTTTTGCTAGAGCTTGCTTTAATGGTAAATTCATTAATAATCTGATCTGGTAAGCCCCAAAATAGGGCTTAAGCTTCCTTGATGCCATAACAATGAGGTATAGAAACTTCTCGGGGTCTAAATATCTAATTTCAAGACCTCGACGTAATCAACTTAAGTAATACACTGCAAATTGCAAATCTGACCTTTCTACTAAGAGTACCGACGTAACTGCCTCCTCAGTTACAGTTAAATACATCAAAAGCTCTTCTCCAAGCCTTGGTGAAAAAAGTTGTGGAGATTTTCCCAGAAATTCTTTTAGCTTTATGAATGCAGTTTGGCAATCTTCATCCACTGGAAATCCTTGGGCTTCTTCAGGACAACGTAAAACTTCTCCCCTTTATCAGGCATCTTGCTAATGAAAGACTCACTGCTGGACTTCTTTGATGCTTTTGGGAGGTTTCATGGCTAGTAGTGTCTTTATCTTATTAAGGTTTGCATCAATTCCTCATTCTGGTATCATGAAACCTAAAAATTTTCCTACTGAAACTCCAAAAGTGCATTTTCCAAGATTGAGTTTCATGTGGGCAACTTTCAATGTCTTTAAAGTCTCCCTTATGACTTCAATGATGTCATCTGAGGTCTTGGATTTGATTACAATGTCATCCACATAGACCTCAATGTTTCTTCTGAGTTGTTTCTTAAAGACCTTATGCATAGCTCACTAGAACTCCCCTGCATTCTGCAAGCCAAAAGGCATTTTGGTGTAGCAGTAGGTCCCGACCTCAATTACGAATGGGGTCTTTTCCATGTCCTCCTATGCTGTTGGAATCTGATGATATCCTTTATAAGCGTCTAAGAAACAAAGCCATTGGTGTCTAGCCGTTGAATCAACCTTGAGTCATTCTGACTTAAGTGTAGTGAAATCTACACACATCGTCCTCCATGTCCCTTCCTTTTTTGGAATGACCACTGCATTGGCAAGCTATTCATTGTACATGATCTCTTTTAGGATTCCAACATCCAAAAGAGGTGGGACTTCTTGAGCTATGAATTTGTTCCTTTCCGGGGTAATTGTTTGCTACTTTTGTTTTACTGGCTTGACTCCTGGCTTAAGTCTGACCTTGTGTTCTGCTACCTCTCTATCAATGCCTTCAAGGTCAGTAAGTCACCAGACAAAGACCTTTAAATACTCTTGACAAGAGTCAACGAGCTATCCTTTTACTTCAGAAGATAAAAGTTCAACTATCTTTTTCCCCTTGTTTGGCAACTCTGGATTAAGAAAAACTTTCTCTCGCTTGTTGGTTGCTTTGATTATTGATTTGTCCAATTCTGATGGAGATTCAATGCCAATCATACCAGTTGGACCTATCACAAGAGTTAGGGCAAATAAGTTAAGGAAAGCATTAATCACATTTGTGCACGAGAAGAAATGCTTGACTTTACAACTTTGTTTGAAGCACAACCATCAATGGAGGCTGAAACAAGGAAAGTGTTCAAC
>JAOXNR010015280.1:0-28864 GCA_028571225.1 Parsonsia alboflavescens
GTGAGATAATTGGGTATGGAAAACTGACTCACATCCGAAAGATTAATGCCGGTGCCTTGATCTTCCCATTGCAGTCAAGTAGTTATTTTAATATCTTTATCTCCAAAGGCCGATCCATCCTGACTTGCTTTAAACCGTCGTTGGCCCTTAGATATTAAGGGATGAGTTAAAAAACCCTTATTACAATTGGATCAAGTTTATTATAAGACCAACTCAATTCATTTTGACAACTCTAATATATGTGTACCAATATCAACACTTTGAGTAGCCTTCTTAGGGTGCCGGGGCGTGGGGGCGTGGGACGGACAGCAATGAAGAAAGAAGAAAAAGTAAAATAACTAACTCACTCTTTTTATCACATCCAAAGAATAAAATTCTAAACCACGTTATCCTCTTTTGATGTTAACCCCCAAATGTTGACTTTTATTTTATATAAAAATTAAAAAGTGTTTTTAATTTTAATTATTAAATTATTTTAACGTTTATACAGCAGAGGATCATATAAGAGTAGAGTTTGTGTGATGTAAATTTTTAAATTAAAAAAGTTTTTTATGAAATATAAATTTAAAATATGTTTTTTTTAAGCAGTATTTGCACTAGTTCGAATGCATGTCGACTTTCCTAGCGACAACTCATCAATGTTAGAGTATGAAAGAAGGCGGGGTCGAATTCACAATCCACATTATGTATATTTTCATTTCCAAATCACTTGGCTACACCCTTAGGTGCAATTTAAAATACGGTAATTTTTCCTAGTACACCTAAACTTTTTCAGAATTAGGTTTTAACCCCAACTATAAATCGTCTGGTTTTATCTCTCCAACAATGAAAACATATAAAAAAGAACCCTTCCATCAATTTTGAGCAATAGGGCTTAACGGAAAGACCCCATGTGCCACTCGCATACCAATTTCCAGGGGAATTTTGGTCCTTTGAATTTTATTTTATTTTTTCCTCTTATTCCTTTTCTCTTCTTTCTCCATCGTCGACGTACGGCTCAACCAACCTGCTCGCACATCATTGCCGAAAGATGGTAGAGAGGTGGGTTCGTTGTTTCAAGCATAGCTAGAAAGGGCCGCCATGATTTAGAAGGGTAAAAGGATTGGGTGAATCAAAATTGTGATCCGGCGAGCTGAAGGGCAAATCTCTGGGTTGTGACAGGTTGGGTTGACGGAGGAGACATTGGGAGAGGTGGCAACAGTATTTATTTTAATTTCAGTTTTTTGAAGATGGGGGTATGGTTGTCATTTCTCACCCTAACACTGAACTAAAGTTCTTTCTTATCATACAACTTCCGCGAAAAACCCGTAAGCATTTGAGTAGTTGTAGTATCAGGAGTGCTAGAGGTTGATACACTTGTTGTTGCAGTGACGACACCGATAGTATTAAAGCTGGTGTTACTTGGAGCCGTGGGTGAAAACTTGCCTCCCTTTTCTTCTCCTCATCCCCAACATTATTGGACACTAACTCCACCTGCCCTTGGTCTTCCACACTTCCCCTATCGCCTCTACCAAAATTTATTGTAGGTCCAGGTTGCATTACGGACACAAAATTGGAAATGGGCATTCCTTGATACATTGAAAACTAGTGTTGCTTTGGTTGAGTTTTTATATCTAGGGCTGCTTTTGGCGAAATCGAGAGCTCTTCAGATTTTGGGGAGCTTAGAGTTAGTATTGATTTTGGGTTCAGATTTTTTCACCCCATCAGCTCCTTCTTCTTCTTCATCTGGTCCAATAATTGGGGACACAAGTATTGTTGCCATTAGGTTTAGAACAAATTTTGTGATGATTAGTTGATTGTAGAATGTGTTTTGACATGATAATTTGGGTTTGAGTCAAAATGGATTTGGTTCACGTTGAGGAGGTGATGAAGAAGAAAAGAAAAGGAAGAAATGGGGAAATCAAGAAATTCAAAATACCAAAATATCCCTGAAATTTGGTATGTGAGTGGCACATGAGGCCTTTCCATTAAACCGTGACGTCCAAAATTAACGAAAGGGCTCTTTCTTATACATTTGCATTATTGGAAGTCTAAAATCAGATTCTTGAAAAGTTAATGATTATCTGAAAATAATTATATGTTTATTTTAAAAGAGTGAATATTAAATTTAAATATTTTAGAATAAAAAGAAATACATTTAATTTCTTAAAAAAAAAAACAAATTGCAGTACATTGAATTGAGTAAAATGGGAAGTCATCCATTAAACTTTTAAGAGGGATGATGATCGAGGAGTACATCAAGAAGTACTGTTCGTCTTAGTACGTATTTCCGTTGACTCCAACAAAATAAAAGGTTTAGGTCAATACTAGGAGATGAATTGTGCTGATAATACTATAATTATCATATATGTAAGATGGGAATATTACAGTTGAGAGCACTTGCACAGATATGTTCTTTACTCCGTCTCACAAGAATAGTCTAATTTTTCTTTTTTAGTTTAATTATTTTTATGGGTAGTTTTAATTGTATACCCTTTACTTAATGTATTGTAAATATAGAGAAACTCTAACACTTAATGTATTACCTTGAAATATTAAGAAAACAACATCGTTTAGGATGAGAAATTAAGAGAATTAGATAAATTTTGTAATGAAGTTAATTAATTTGATCTTAATTACTCATTCTTAAAGAAGAAATTGGACTAATTACTCATTCTTTTACATTATGATTACTCAGTGCAATCCTTCAACATTTTTAGCCATTTTCTAATATTTCTTTAGAATAGATGTATATATTCTGAAGTGATGTATTTAAATGAATCTTATAATATTCCCATAAAATGAATGATCACAAAAAGTGTCACAAATGAATCTACGATGGAGACATTAATCTTATCTAAAACTTAATGCACAACTTTACATCCAACAAGATAACTTATTAAAACTAAAAACTGATACACTTACTTTCTCATCTATCCATTGTCAACTGGTCTATGCTTGAGGTGATTCTTATTGATAGTTCCACTTGAAAATTATTATTATTATTATTACACATTAAAAATGAAAAATTATGGACATTCAAAGTCCTATAGCTTTGGTGATGGCTGAAAAGAACTTTTGATTCCACTTGCAAGATGACCTTGAAATTTGAACTAGTCTCCTGTAGGCTCACATTTTTTCCGGGGGAAATTGATGCATTTATACTATCAACTTGTCCAAAATGTTGGAGTAATAATAGCGACCTTTGATCCATATTAGTTTTTTTTTTTTTTTTTTCATAATCTTTTAAAAATTTCTACCATCAATTAAAATCTTAATCCATCTTATTATTGTTATTTAATTATCAACATATGCACCTAAGGGTGACACTGAGTAGTTCGAAGGGAGATCTGCATACTCTTATCTTGATAAATTGCAATTCCTATTAAAATAGTCAAAGTACATATAAATTCATCTAGATATCATTCAATTTTTTTTAAAAAAAAAAATCCACTATTCTAAATAATACTTCTTTATCTTCCACTAAGTTTTTTTTTTTTCTTTCTTTCTTTTTTTCCCCTTCCACTAAGTAATTAAGCTTATATAAGTTTAAAAATTGAACCATCGAATCATGACGACTAAAAAACAAAGAACGGGTTTTCTTCAAACCCATCATTGTACTAATACTTTGCAAGTGACAAGAATAAAAGAATAAAGATTAGTTGTCCTTTAATTTGTACGTAGTGGGAAGGGAGGAAGAATTGGTGAAGGTACAAGGAAGAATTAATACTATAATATTAATATACTACCAACTTGTATTCTCTCTCTCTCATTTTTCTTTTCAAAGAAGACTACCACTTTCGCAACTGTAAATAAAATATACCGTGAGGAGGGATTTAATAAAAATGAGAAAATTAATTATAAAAGGAACAGTATGGGGTTCACGTTAAAGCTTGTGTTGAGACTCAGAGTAAAATAATTGAAATCTGGAGAGGAAAAGGCAAAAGAAGACATGAGAGGAAGTTGGCACGTCAAATATCAAGAAAATACCACATTAATTTATTAATGTAGATTATAATTGAACTTTTATTTCTTTTTTTAAATATTAAACTCTATTAAATAATGAGAGAATTCCGTTAATTTTTCCGTTCCTTCCCACCTCTCTCTATGGAAAAAAGTAAAATTAAATAGTTAAAAGAAAAAAAAAAACAATCTGAGACGACCGAAACTGAGCATCTGGAAGTGAAAGACTTCAGACGGAGGACAGGACAGGAGGCAGACAAGGAGAATGCTTAATTGCTGATCTTATCCTATGCGGCGAGGGAAAGGCAGGGATCCAGCTTCTCTTTTTCTGCAACTTGGATCTTTCTTCCGCTCCATTTGACCCATTTCATTTGTTCTTGTTCCATTTTGCACGGGTATCCGCCAATTTGTATCAACTTGAGTTACTGTTATTCATACCAAAACTAACACACACACATTCTCTCTCTCTCTCTCTCTATATATATATATATATATATATATTAAATTATTATATATCACAAAATTGGGGTTTGGAATCTTCCATCCAATCTTTCATATTATCAAATAAAATAATATTACATCTGTCTGGAATTGAATAAACATGTTAATATCGATCTATTAAAATTTTGTTAACTAATTTAAAAAATGAAAATTTTTTTTTTGAATAATTTAAAATAAAAATAAAGACATTTAAATTATGAATAATGTATATATTACTTGATACAAAGATTGATCAAGTGCCCTTTCTGATTTAGTATATCATTTTTCTTTTTGTTAGAAAGTAAAATGTTCGTGTTGTTACGTTACTCCTTCTAAGATTATTTGGGTCAGGTGCACTCAATACAATATGAAACTTCTTATTATTATTATTATTGTTTTGTGCATTTTCAATGTGCAAGTTTGAATTGTTCTTATTTGACAAAGTCGAATCTCTTTTCTCCCATTCTTTCCGCTTTTTTTCCTCCATTATTTTCTCGACTCTCTTCCCTATTAATTTATTTCATTTCTAATTTGGATTTATGAAACTCAAATTCAATTTTTCACAGCACAAGAGAAAAACTAATGAATTGTTCTCCCTTTTTTCTCCCTTTCCGTCTAGAATTAAATATCTTATATTTCATTTTGAGTCGTTCGAATATGAATGTTCATTTTCGTAATTAGATAAAACTAGATGAAAAGCTAGCACAGTATGTTGTAATTATAACTTTTTTAATATTTAAATATGCATTATTATTATTGATAATAATTAATTTCTTAAAAAATATATAATGTGAGAGGATCACATGATGTTTCAACCTAAAATTTTGTCTTGTAAATTTCTATTATTAAATTAATTAATTATTTTATTTTAATATTCATAATTAAAAATTTTATATATATATATATATATTAATATATTGTATTAAACTAAAACAATATAGTTTTTTTATACATGAATATATCTCTATTTTTCAAGGAATTTTGATATTAAAAACAGTTTTTACAAAATTTAATTTCTTTTTATTAAAATAGAACAATTTTTTTTTAAAAAAAATAGTACTATACGAAGCTTATTTATTTTTCAAAATTATGAAATAATTTATATTATTTATGAATTATTTAAAAGAAATCCTATAATAAGTTTATAAAAAAAGAAGATAGCATATCTGATAAATCAACCATGAGAAAAATGAAAAGTTTTATAAAAAATATATAGAGTTAAAAGAACGGTCTTTTGGTGAATAAAAAATAAAGACAATTTTCAAAAATTCAAAAGTTAGTTTTATTAGATAATGTATCATTTTTTTATATATTATATTACATATGAAAAATCTTGAAATGAGATGCTATCAACTCATTAAAAAATATAATTTGTAGCATTTTATTGAGTTTGTTTCTACTTTGATATATCACAATAGATTATAATAAGAAAATTGACTTTGTAATTTAAAAAATGAAATAAATCAAATTAATTTTTTAATATATATAAATTAAAATGAGATATTCAATTTTATAAAATAGAATTGGTAATATGGTTATAAAGACTAAAAATATAATTCAATTTTCAAAATTTTTGCTCTCCTTTTCATCATAATAGTCTAGTCAAATCACATATAAAGACAAAACACACGAAAAGCTAAATGTATTGATCTTCACTTCACTTCATTTTTCATTTTAAATAAAAGAAAAATTGGGGGGTGAATCTTGCTTTACTGTTCTGGATAAAAAGAGAATCTAACCAACTAAAAAGTTGAAAGACAAATGGTTCAAAGAGAACCGAAATTCGTTTACATTTTATTTTTATTTTTACTAAGTGTAACTTAAAAATCTAATAAAAAATTATATTTTAAGAACTTTTTTTAAAAACAGAGTTATATAAATTAGGAGGTAAAATTTGCATGCATATCGACTTATTTTTCATGTAGATTCTAAATTTGATAAATCTATTTAAATGAATTTAAATTCTTACGACCAGTTATGTCTTGTTTTTTGAAAAATAGTTTAGTTGTATGCATGGTCAGTTTGACCCGGACATTATTTGTAAAAATATTATAAAAAAAACCCAATAACCATAAAGTAATTCTGAAATCGAAATAACGTCGGAAAGAGGAAAAAAGCCTTTTTCCTTTTTTATTTTTCCCTTAAGAAAAACTTTAACGTTGTTTTCCTCATTTTCTTTATATTTTTAAAATAAGCACTTTAGGGTTGTCGCAGTAATTTGACATGCAGCAACTTGGATATCTTTTATTTATGACCCTCACATGAGGTTTCGTTTCACCGCTCGTCCCTTCCCTTTGAAAATCCAACTAACCCTTCTGTCCTCTTATATAACCCACACTGCCCTGCCGTCCCCCAACCCGTCCTCCTCCTCTGCTTCTATCCTTGCGTCCGCATGATCTATCCAACCCATTTCGCCCACTGGAATCTGCCCGCGGAAGCCTCGTCTCTCCTCTCAGCAACTCTAGGCTATAAGCCACTGTCCCATTTCCCCAACCAAGTCCCCTTCCATTCTTGGGGAGGAAAGTGACTAAGTCTAGCTACCTCCCTTCCCTTCCCACCGATATATAAGGCCCGATCGCCGCGATTCCTTTTTTCTTTTTCTTTCTGTAAGGGAAAGAGAGAGAATAATCGAGAAAACCCATCAAGAAAAAATGCCTTCGGATCACCAAAAGTCTTCTCTTTTACTGCAAAGAATCAACGCCCCTTCTCCGGCAATCACGACCGCCACACGTAAATGGACTCAACAGAACCAACAGCAGAAGCAGGTAAGTAGGCCTCTACCAACCTCTACCAACGTCCCGGACTCCGTAGCCTGGCATCACACTCACCCAGTTGGTCCGAACCAGTGTTGCTCCGCCGTGATCCAAGAAATATCAGCACCGATCTCCGCGGTGTGGTCCGTCGTTCGCCGCTTCGATAACCCACAAGCATACAAGCACTTCCTCAAGAGCTGCCACGTCATTCTCGGGGACGGTAAAGTAGGGACCCTCCGCGAAGTCCACGTCATCTCGGGTCTCCCTGCCGAGAATAGCACGGAGCGTTTAGAGATCCTGGACGACGAGAGACACGTCATCAGCTTCAGCGTAGTCGGTGGAGACCATCGGTTATCTAATTATCGCTCCGTCACAACCCTCCACCATGCTCCGGAGGGGAACAGGACAGTTGTCGTGGAATCGTATGTGGTAGATATTCCTGCGGGGAACACGAAGGAAGAAACCTGCGTATTTGTGGACACCATTGTTAAATGTAACCTTCAATCTCTGTCTAAGATCGCTGAGCAGTTCAATAAAATAGGTTAGCCAAACGACATATTATGAACATCTTTCATTCAATCTACAGATTTCTTTTGTACCTTTTTTTTTTTTTTGTTTTTTTTTTTTTTATGAGAGAGTGCTGCGTTTGTTGTCCCCAATATCCCAAATATTCTTCTCATCTCTGGGAAAGCTGATGGACAGGTAAAAGTTAAAAACACAGATTACAGATTTACAGATGATGTTTTCTGTTCCAGATTGTCTTCTCTTGTGCAAAAGAATTCATGGATTTTTTTTATTTTTCCCATTTTGTCTAGCTTTAATTCTTGTAATCCTTTTTCTTTCTTTTGGTGACTCTTTAATTACGTGAAATATACTAATATTAATAATTTGCTCTTACGGTTCTTGTTCCATCTTAATAATAATGATCATCTTATTTTGCAATGCACTAATTTAAATTCGGATCGGGGAAAGCGAAGGAAATTAACTACTGTTTTTTGGTAATAAAGCAGTGTTTCAGATGTAACTTCTACGTGAAAGGGGCAAAATTCCGACGATAAGCTGAGTCTGGGCGGCTAACCTACAAATAGTTTAAAAGACATCATCAATTAATTAACCAAGTCGTCTTCCGCCTTCATATATATGATGCGAGTACGATGAATCATTAATAAAAAAATGTACGATGTATGCTTTGATCGATGCTTCATTAAAATAGTAGGATCTCTTTTCTCTCTCGGCCTAATAATAATAATTTTACGCGTTGTTCCAGCAGTGCCAATTAGTTCTTCAACCCGGTTCTCTTCTTAAAATGTAAGTAATTAATTATATATATATATATATATAAATAAACACCATTTTACAATTACTAATACGTAACACCTCTCATGACCATTAAAAAAGAAAATACATTTAAATATATTTTTATTTGATTTAAATTAATTATTAATAATTTACATAGTAATCTCGTAATTAACCAGACCCTTTAAAAAAAAAAAAAAATTTTGAACTTTAATGTATGGGATAGCGATAAAGAAAAAGGTATGAAAAAACTTCTAATTTAAGATTTGGAAGGGCTCTGCATTGATTGAATCATGTCGTTGGATTAAATTAGAAAAATTTGATTACGTAGTTGGTGGATGGATGCAAGTTGAGGTTTTATTTTATTTTATTTTATTTTTTATGATGAGACAAGAAAAGAGCCGTAAAAGGGTAGCGCAAGTTGCAACTTGATTTTCTCCCCTCTCCTCTTTCCTAAATTCTAAACCATTTAACGAAGCAAAAGGAAAGCAAGTTGCAAGAAGTTGGCCATCTCTCTTTGTTTTGTTTCTGTTGTGATTGTGCTTTGAATTGAATATTTTATTTATTGTTAGAAAATAAGGACGGTTTTGTTGCAAGTTGCAATGCAAGTGGGCAGTGCCCAGTTAGCGGCTTTTAATGATCCTCGTGCTTCTTGTCGCATCTTCCCTCCGTCCCTTCGATTCTTATGATCAAAGGTGATCACGCCATTGCATTGACGTAGCTCCTCATGCCTCCTCCGTTTCATAATACGCATTCATTGAGCTTAAAAATAGAAATATATATATATATATATATATATATATATATATATATAATTTTGTTAAGGTGCGCTCCGAAACGTGTCTTAATGTGCGCTCCTTCCATTTCCGTGATGGAAAACAGAATGAAAAAATACTAATTGAAGAAAAAGAGAAAAGTCTACTCTTATCTCTCATCAAAAACTTCTCTCTCAAGAGTTTTCTACAATTGAGGATGCTTTCACTTTCTATAATGAATTCGAGACTCGAGAGGGAATTCGAGACACAAGAGGGATTTCGAGATTCGCGATTCGAGACTCAAGAGAGGAATTTCGACACAAAAGAAAATGGAATTCAAGACTCGAGAGGGATTTCGAGACATGTGAGGGATTTCGTGATTCAGGGTTTGCGATTCGAGATTCGAGACTCGAGAGGGATTTCGAGACACAAGAGGGATTTCGAGATTCGAGACTCAAGCGAAGAATTTCGAGACAGAAGGAAACGGAATTCGAGATTCGAGAAACGAAATTTGAGACTCGAGAGGGATTTCGAGACATGTGAGGAATTTCGAGGTTCGGGATTCACGATTCGAGATTCGAGACTCAAGAGATGAATTTCTAGATAGAAGGAAATATATATTTCTGTCGGGCTGTGGAAAATACTCGAAGGTGAGAAAGAGTTTTTTGTCTGACTACTCGCCAAGCAGATTGTGAAGGAGTCAGAAAAATTTTTCTCTCTTTTGTTCAATAGGCAAAATGGTGCTATTTCATTTTGGTTGCTAAACCTGATGTTCCATCCTTCCGTTACGGCATTTTCGAGAGCGTGTATTAAAGCGCGCGGTGGAACGCGCTCTAATCGAACTGTATATATATATATATATTATACTGTATGAATAAAAAATTTTAAGAAAATTAACTTTATTTTATACTTAATAATTAATTTTTTAATAAAATTTTTACTAATTTAAAAAATGAGATGGGACAACTCCAAATAAAAATATCAACATTCAATTGTGAGCGGGGGAAGCACTATAATTTCAATTAGTATCACCTCAATATTTTAAATTTCGATAGATTTCACTAGAATCACTAGGAAAAAATTCTTAGAATACAATTAATAATTCATAAAATAATTGGAATGAGAGTGTTTGACCCGGGACTGCACAAAAATGATCGAGGTATATAATTACATATTAATATTGTTTGGACATATTATGTATCAAGAACAAAAAAATGCGGATATGGTCGAATGGTAACATATCTCTTTGCCAAGGAGAAGATAAAAATAATTTATTAATTTGGTATAGTTATAGTTGTCCGTGATCGTGTAGTGATTCTATCTCCCCCCTTCTCCCTTTCCTATCGCCTCCCCCAAAGCGGTAATTAATCACTAGTTAACTTAACAAAGTAAAATCTATCATTTTTTGACAAACAAGATGTTGCGGAGATAGGATTTGAACTTGTGACCTCAAGGTCACGAGCCTTGCGAGCTACCAAACTGCTCTACCCCACGATGAAGAGAAGAAATGTAGTTTTATGTAGATTACGAAAATACTTTAAAAAGTTACTTTGTAATACTCTCTCCGTCCATAATTGAATGGACAAAATTTTAAAAAATAGTTGGCCTAATTCATTTTAAACTTATCAATTTCTTAAGTACTCCCTTCATCCTAAAATATAAGTCATTTTAGGATGTTTCATTTGTTCCTCAATATAAGCCATTTTGTAATTATTAATACATCATTCTAAGATTTTTTACATTCTTAACCTCCATTGATATATTTATTTATTTATTGTAAAGAACGATAAGCATAATTATTAGTGAGAGAAAAAAATGATATTTTTGATATAACATAACTATGTTTAAAACTTCTTGATTCATGTAAAATTAAAGTTAACACCTTATATTGTGGAATAGAGTTAATAAATTTTACTCTCTCTATCTGAAATTTAATGTTCAATATTCTATTTTGGGACTTCTGAACTTGAATGCCCCATTTTCCAAATTAGTTAGAATTTTATCATAAATTGACATTATTATCCTTTTTTAAATTATAATCTTGTTATAAGCAGTCAGCTTTTTTACTGTGCATGGTGTTCATTTCTGCACAACCTCCACTTTCTAACTCACTTTTTTATTTTTTTTTATCAAATTTATTTATCATACTTTAGGGTGTGAGGAGTTCCACTTGCTCCAACTCTAACCGATTGTTGTCTATTTAAACTTAACGTTAGGTTGGATGTCAATTAAATTAAGGGCATGGAAGCTATCGATTCCATCAAAATAATACCCTGTCAAAATAAATATAGGTTTAATGGTAGTAGGGATCATATCCACGAGGATTTGTTTAACTAAATTTTGTTTCTAAAGACAAATAGGATATAAAGTAGAAATAATTTAAAGAATAAAAATAGAGGGGTTTTAAAAATACAGTTGAAAACAATAAATAAAGAAAGAGAGATTTGTTAAAATGGATCTAGTTATTTTCGTATTCATTCTACCTTAATTGATCATTGACTTAAATAAATAAATACAGATATGGATAAGTTGGTTTAAATAAAATAGAAACCTAATTTTGCCAGCTTTCCCCAAATTAGACTAAATGTGAAAACTCGATAAAAAGTCTCTAATTAATAAATAAATTCCCGGAAATCCTTGTTAGAATTCAAATTATTAATTGCATGAAAGAATTAGGAAAGTCCAACTCAAGTTAACAAAAGTTTAAACTATATCATTTATTTCTCAGGAAGAACTTTTTATTTGTGATCAAATGAAGAATCTAAATGAAATCCGATTCAGATTCATACATAGAAAATAGCCAAAGTAAGATTGAATTAGAAATAGTTGAATATCCAAATCTGTGTATTAAAATTAAGATCAATAGTCTCACAATTTTTTATCTGAAATTTTAACTAAACGACTAGACTAAAGGACTTAGCAACTCATGACAATGGAAAACTCTTAAGCCATGAGATAAACTAGGAAAATGAGATCATAAATAATGAAAAACCCTCTTGGTTTATATAGAGATGAATTCCCCTAAAAATCTTTCTAGGATAACTACTTCCATGACCTTCTTCTTTTGAACAGTTCTTTGATATATGACTTATTTGAATTTTGAAAAAGTGCATTCCAAGTCAAAGTTTGACTATTTGCATTGTGACTTTGATCCCTCGAGCACAGTCGTCAATCAAGATATATGGTCTTTTATCCTTTTGAAGCAGCTTTCAGCTCAAACTTTGATTCTTTTGAAATTTTGCAAAATTATCCCAAATATATCTTATAATCAGTAGAAATCAATTAAAATATGAGTTAAATATACATGAAATACAGGATGTTTTTACATGTTATCAGGGAAAAATTGACATATTTAGTAAGTCAAATATTTTTTATTAAAATTAGTCAAAGTCAAAATGTTACATTCAATCCCGGACGGAGGAAGTAACTAATTTACTGAAATGAGATATTTATCTCCAGAGAATTCAAAATGAAAATAGAGATATTCAATTTCAGACGGGAAGAGTATTCATGTAGTATTTCTTAATGATCATTTACAATCAACTAGCTTAATTATCTATACATGAATTCATTAAGTTAAGATTGGAAGCATCTAGATGTTTTTCCACGAGAAGGGTCTTCTTGTCCTCCTCATTCTTTGTTTCATTTGACCTATAGCTATCTATGCTTTTAAAAGTTTGACTATGAAATACCAACCAAAATAGGTCTGTTTCTCTACGGTTAATTCATTTGAGCGATTGAACAAATTAATGTTAGGTTAGGAGATCAGTTGCAATTATCTCACAGTTCCTTAGAAATAGACATAATTCGAGTAAGGATTAAGTTAAATTGTTCATAAGAAAGAGACGAAAATAATGAAGCAGTAGTTTTTTAAAGAAAATTAGTATTTTTATGGCAACTTGCACAAAAATTTAAACCACATTTTAGGAATACATAGCTTAAATTCAGGAAGAATAAAATTATATATATAAAAAAATGGAATAAATAGATACATTTAATTTAATTTGGAATGAGGGGCATTACTTAAAATTTTAAAATAAATAGAGTTTTAGCTAAAGTACTCAATAATTATTCCCCCATCCTTAATTATCAGTGACTTGAAATTATTATTATTATTATTTGTCTCTATTACATGTCTTTCTGCACAATTCTATGCATATTTTACCCATTCTTTCTCATACTGTTTATACTCTCTCCCTCTCTCTCTCCATAAAGCAATTTCTTCTTTCAATGTTCTTGTTCCTGTTCTTCTTCAATAGAGATATTTTGAGAGGAAAAAAAAAAACTTTATCTAATTATATATCTTACAATTATTCTCAAAAGATTTAACTAATTTTAAAATTAAAAAACTCTTTTACCTGGTGATTAGGATTCGATTTGATCATTTGAACAAATTCTTCTTTTTGCACGGTTCGTGGGAGTTAAAAAAAAAAAAAAAACATTATTTGAGAAATAAACAATGAATCAAACTTCATGTAGAAAAAATTGTAATTTATCATTTTTTATGCTTTATAGTTTTTATGAAAGGATGAAAAAATGGCTTTTCTGTGCATATTTAACGGTTTGATGTTAGGATTTTGACTGTATGTACCATTTTGATCGACTAGAAATTCTTTGGATCCCAAATTAATAATAAAAAAAAAAACCCTTTGTTTAAGAAATAAATAATGGGTCAAACTTAGTGGGAAAATACTCATTTTCCCTTTAGTTTTTAATTCTTTATAACTAAAACTTTCTATATTATAAATTAAGTGACTGTAAGGTTTCGCATGTCACTTAAGAATTCTTAGATAATATTAGATTTAAATTACAATTAGACTAAAATATCTTTTCTCTTTCATAAGTTACGATAATGACAACATCCTCGATACAATTATCAAGAGAATTAAATAAAGGTAAAATAAAAAACTTAATAAATTATTTTTGGATAAACATGAACGAAACTTATTTTGAAATTGACTTTTTTCCCTCTAAAACAACACTTAATATGAAATGGAGGGACTAGCTAGTAACTAGAAATATATTTTATCTAAAACATTAAGAATCGTAATTTAAATTGTTGTTCTTGTTATTGTATATGAGATAATTAATTAAACTATATTAAATGATTGTAACTTATATTAGTTTATAATATTATTTTATTTATTAATTATAATGATCAAATACTTTCATATTTGTGTTATAATATATTGATTTTATAAATCAATTTTTTTTTTTTAACAAAAAATTAGACAGACTATTTAAATAGGCTTCATGCAATCCTGACCTCTTCTCACCCGGAGGCATCGCTTGTCTCAAGTACATCTGATGAGACGTTGTCTAGCTGGCATTCTCGAATGCTTCACTTTCTGGGATATACAGGATAGAAGGTGATTGATTTTTGTGCTCCCCATTAACGTCTAGCTCGAGTAGGGAAAGTGGGCCGGGCCCACCGGTCTGGGTTGAATCTTATGAACGGTGTTCCAGCCAGACCGTTCAATCTATATCTTTCTGACTCCAGTAAGCCGATGATGTCGGTGTGCGTCGTACCGAATCGATGAACGGATCGAGTTCATACTGACCCAACCGGAGGGCTCAATAGCTGTTTCTGATGGTTGGCTCCGATTAAAAAAAAAATCTAAAAATTAAAATTATGGCTTTAAGGGTTAGTTTTTTTCAAAAAATTATATATACTTCCTTTATACCTTCAACCTTCAAAAATCACCAAAAAAACATTCATTTCACTCTTGTACTCTCAGTCTCCAATCTCAAAAATTATTAGATATTACATTTGACTATCAATTATCTTTAAAAAAATTAAAATAAATTTGATCAAATACCTTTAAGATTTAATTTAATTTTTTGGAATTTAATTTATAAAATTTATTTTAAAAAAGAAGTTTTTTTCAAAAGATATTATTTTTTTCTTAACAAAAAGGATCGACAAAAACTTAATATAAATTGAATTTCAATACCTATTATAATATTTTTCTCTCTCTCTATATATATATAAAAGGAGGGCTTCTCAAAAGCATTTGTACTTCTCGTTTGGAATCTATAATTGTGTCGCCAACTTTGTAAAAAAGTAAACAATAATGAATGAGCAAAGACAGAATCATTGGATTCTCATCGTGGGAAAAAGGCCAAAGACGGAGACTGATTATGTAATATATACGAAGAATTACGGCTCGTAATAGTGTGTATATTCCAACCCAATTCTAAGCCACTCAACCAGAGAATTTTCATTATCAAAGAAGGAAAAAAAAAAAACAAAAAAAACTTGCACGGGTCGGAATAGTTTATTTTGAGTTTGGTAAATTTTTATAAAAAATTAAATGACATAATTTATTTTAAATATAATAATATTTATTTCTTAATAAAATTTTAATTAATTTTAAAAATAAAATATTTAATTTTGAACTATTAAACGTAGATACTGATGCATTTGTAATTTTGAAAAGCTCGCCAAATAGGAAATATGACAGCCCAATAGGCTTGTCAGTTTGGGCTAAGCCCATTGCGTTAACCTTGAGGACTATCAAGGAATGAACTAGAAGAGTTGAGATTATTATTTGTAAGTAATAATATTAATCTAATGTTAAAATTTTTTTTTAAAAAAAAAATTTATTACGACTCATTTTGTAGTTACACAGTATGTATATGTGCCGGGAGAAGTCTCATCGAAAGTGTTTAAATAACCGAAATAATAGTGAATTAAGAAAAACATGACTTATGATGATGCACATAATTTAGGTCATGATAGGTTTTCTTTTCTCGATACGAAATCTATCTGTCGACATAATTTTACTGATATGTTAATACTAGTCTGTAGAGAAAAAAAGAAACTTCCCAACACATAAAGTGTGTTGAGAAAGGAATTGCTTTTTTGATACAAAACCATGTTGTTGTGCTTAGTTTATACCTTTGTCGACATAGGTATGTCGTAAAAAAATAATTTTTTCCGATGCACCTTATTGTGTTATGAAAAGACAAATCTTTATAGACACAATTTAATGTGTCATCAAAATTATAACTTATAATGACTCATTTGTGTGTTGGGAGATTGTTTATTTGTTTATAGTTATTATATTATTCTGTATTTAGTTTTTTTATTATATTATTTTAATTTTTAATTAAAATTTTTGAAAATATTTAAATTGTGAATGTGTTTATATACAATTTTTATATTATCGAGTTATATTTAGAATATGTTTTAAATATAACATATCTTAATATTTATATTAAATGTAATTTGGTGCAATGGTTGAGGAGGTAAATTTATAATGGAAGATTGCAAATTCAAATCTTTTTAATTATTATTAAATTTTAACCTAACGGGTAATAGAAGTGGATTGTAATAGGTAAGAATCATTGTAGGATATACCTAAAAGATAAGGTCAAAGAAAAAATTCTTTTATTTAATTTTTTATAATATTAATTGTGTCAGTATAGCAAAGGTATGTCTCAATTCATATATGTGTCGTTGCATGTTATATTTTTCTCGATATTTGCTATTGTGTTGTAATACGTATGTCATTTATCGACTCATTATATTGTGATATGATAGACATTTTATGAAACATTTGCGTATTGTGACATATCACGTACTATTACAATACACCAAAATGTGTCGGTAAAAGGAAGCATTTTTATCGTTAAAATTTTTTTGTGTCATCGTACCTATTACGATAATACTCATAACGACACCATTAGATGAATCATTAGGTATGTTGTGAGGGTCTTCTATTACTCAAAAGCGAGTCAGAAAAAAAAAAGAAATGAATCGTAATAGATATATTTTTTTATCTTATTACTATTGTTATTGTCAATATTTTGATTAAAATCATAAATAGAGAAATTTTTTGTAAAAAATATATTACCATAATTTTGACAAAATAACTGCAAGTGATAATATGATAATGTGATGGAGCACAGAGAAATAGATAAAACACTTTTATCTTTTTTATTACACCTGTCAATTGGGCTGGCCTACCCTAGCCCTAGCCCTAGCCCTAGCCCACATAAGCCCCAACCCTTTGAGTTTTAAAGGAGCAACACATTAAAGCCCATGGTCCCCATATATTAATCCCAACCATCACCTGTCCCATCCCGCGCCAATAGCCCTTTCCTCTACCCTCAAGCAAAAGCAACTTTCTGCCTCACCAGATCTGGCAGTTCTTCACCATCTCTCATGCCGCCATCCTCCAGTTCTGCACATATCCACACCCTCCGTTCAGATTTAGTCTAACCCAATCCTTCTCGGTAGAGATCTGTTTTTCTGTCAACCCCTAGTCACAATCCGCAATCGGTTCCTTGTTCATCTTGGATTTGGCCACAACTTTTGCCCACCTCTATTGTATCTCCCGCCAACCTGTCGCTACTCTAGCTTTGCTCAGTGCAATCCAATCCCACTGCCTACACCATTCTGCCTCAAATCCCATAGCCAGATCTATTACAACATCAGTTTTGAGAATGCAATTTGATTTATCCTAATCATGCTTAGGTTAATTAGAGAAGTGACTTATAGTGTTATAGCTGCTACCAGAAATCGGATGGCCTTTCCATTTGGAAACTTGGAGAATGAGGTTATAGGAAGATGGGAATTCCTTATGGGTGGTTGCTCCTTCCTGTATGCTAGTGATTTCCATTTACTCAAAACTAACAACCCTTTTTTTGAAAAGAAAAGAAAGAAAACAATTATTTTCAAAAAAGAGTAGAAGATCTACTTCTTCTGTTACCATTTTATCTAATTTGATATTTCTGCTCATCGAACTGGCTATGATGATGTCCTTTCTTCTGAGTTTGTAATTGAGCAGAGAGTTCAAAGGACTTGTATCTTGGTAGGGCAATTTGGATGGCCACTCGAGATGAGCATGTTCTTCATCTTGGAGCTTATTCTTCAAAAAAATGACTATACCATGGGAGTGGAATCAACCTGTGAGAAAGATGAGTTTCGTTCATCACGGTGAGATTTTTTTTTTTTTTTAAAGCTCCTTTGACCCATGGGTCAGCCTTTTTCCTAGCGGGACTTACCCATTGAAGCCCATCTATAAATGGATCAAATCCAACCCAATCCATCAATATAGTGGGCCCTTGGGCCCAAGCCCAAATTGATAGCCATAAGTGATATAGTTTATTTGTATTGCATCTCAAATTACACAAGTAGAAATTTAATAGGAAGAGTGACACAAAATATATAATAAAAGATTCATAGTTCCATTTTCCAGTAATGATATTTTTTGGAATTTTGAACAAAAGATAAATTATGAAACACTGAGTCTGAGACATGGAGTCGACACATACCGGCCCCTGCCCATACAAATATTCTCTTGAAGGTCCAAACATCCATTTTAAGCACAATGAAGAAAATACTCTTGGATATAAGGCGACTTTGAGTCAATTTGATCCCCCATGTTTGGATTTCAACTAGTATGGTTCCTTATCATCTTATGATAAAGAGTTTTGATCCAAGTTGCTATTTTTTGACAATTCAAAATGCAGAACTGATCATGTGACCAATCTAAAGGACAAAATTATCAATTATTGCTTTCAAATTTAGGGATAACTTGAATTGTGATTGCATTTAGATTCTTTAGTAATTTGGATTAATTCGAATTGTGATTGCATAACAAGATTTTTTTTTTTTTGATATTTGGTGTTGGATTGGATTCTGGGTAAAAAAAATTAGAATTGACACTTTTGCCCTTTTAAAATATTCACGTGACCTCTGCATTGTGACTTTTCAGAAAATGATAGTTTAGATCAAAATGGTTAATCATAATATGATGAAGAATCATAATACTTTTTTTTTAAACAATTGGGATCAAAATATAATTTTTCCTAAAATTGAAGGATCAAATGGGTAGAAAGTCCATGTAAGACTCACCAATAAAAAAGAGACACCAAAAAGTTGAGTCCAATCACCTAATTGCCTCATAATGGGTTTTTTTTTTTTCGACTCATATTCAGCACTTAAAAGATAAACCTCAATTTGATTCACTAACATTTATCTCTTTTATGGTTCTTATGACTCAAACTTACAACCTTTTAATTATTGCTAAGACTATTTTATCCCCTAAATTCTTCTTGTAACCTCACTACAATTTATATTCAATTTTTACCAAAGAAACAAGGACATTCACTCCACACTGGTTCAAGATTTTCTGTCACATAAATGTGTGTCTCTCTCCTTGTTAGATCAGTAAAAAGTATTCCTAAAATATCAAGTTCCCTTAGAGTTTAATTTATATTTCTAAGTCTTAATATATAAAATATATTAAAATAATAATTAATTAAGATTACAAATAAAATTTTTATAAATATTTTATTAATATAATAGGAATAACACAAAATTAAATCCAGTACCGGTTTCCTGCCGTATGGCTAACGTATAAAGTCATCCTATTGCCAAATCTATCTATGTGCATTATTAGTACTACGTAGAGATGAAGCACACAATAATAGTATTGCATGGTTTCCCCATGAAGCCATTTGCCTCTCTGCTAAGAAATAAATATATAAGTTCTTCGAAACAATGATATTCAGAAGTGGCAGCGGACACGCTATGCTTTTCTTTCCATTTCTGAAATTACCAGTTAAAATTATCCATCGATTAACAAAGCTTTCAGAAGGGTCTTCTCCGAGCACCGATCGGTCACATCAGCAGGGGGTCTACGGCAAGCCAATGGCCAGCCAGAGATTAAACAAACAAGATTGCAGTTCATCCAAGGAATAGGATACATCAACCACCGTAACAAACCCGACCAACTATTCCACTGATCAAAACCTTCCCCGTTTCCACTTTGAATTAATTATTATAACTAAACTAACCAAATCCATGTTCTATTATCCCAAAAATCCCATAGAATAGGTAAAATAATTTGTTAAATTAAGTAAAAAAAAAAAAAAAAGCTTTTAATTGTGCCTGTCTTAAAAATTCTTTGATGATTTTTCGATGTTTTAAAATGCAAGTACTATTATTGCTTTATAAAAATTATCTAGACAAATATCCCCTATGTGGTATAAGCACTTCCTCTATTTCTAATTTTTTTTTTTTTTAAAGCCACTCCTCTCAGGATCAACAGTAATATCCTCCTATCCTCTATTTCTAATTAATAAGTCATTTATACTTATTTTATCAATATTAATGTAAAGTTTCTCCTCTTACTTTAAATGTTTGTATTGGAATATTAAGAATAAAATGGGAAAACATGTTTTATATAAAAAGAACAATGTAATATTGAAAAAAAATGCATAACTTTAGAAATCAAGACTAAAGGGTAGGTTAGTCAATTTAGATGGGCATGTGGATCCTCGAACAACCTTACTGTTGCTTTCAGTTAACTACCATGGATTCGGTTCCACTCCACATCTCGGTGGAGAAGTCCCAAAGAATCATCATTGTAATCCATGAAGGGGTTCATCATTTTCACCAACCGCGGCCCAGATGAGCTTGAATAAAAAGGATGTAGTCACGAACATATCTATATATATCGTCAGCAGCAAAATTGAAGTAAAAAGACGATCTAGCTATGTCGCTCGCTTGCTCGAAAATGGCGAAAAAGCTGCAAGTAGTAGTAGTAAATGCAAGAGGAGCAGCTTGGGATATCAGGTGTAGCTTCCATTCCCTTGTTGCCCTTCTTGTTCTTGGATTGGTTTCCGGTGCAGTTTATTTGACTGCACAAGGTGGACGATACTTATTAGTAAAAGAAGATCATGATCATCCTTCTACTTCTTCCACTGCAAGTAGCAATAATAACTCATCGCCTCAATGCGACTTGTTTTCAGGAAAATGGATTTTCGACAACACCTCTTATCCTTTATACAAAGAACATCAGTGCATCTTCATGTCCGATCAATTAGCCTGTGAGAAGTTCGGAAGAAAAGATCTCGGCTACCAATACTGGAGATGGCAACCTCACCACTGCGACCTCCCAAGGTTCCTTTTCTTCTTCTTTTTCTTTCTTTTCCAATCTCCCGGGCATTTGAAACTAAGTCAAAAACTTTTTTCAATTTGACAGAGCAAAGAGAAATTTGGATTATAAAAGCATAAAAAATTGAATGATTCTATCTCTAATCATCTGGACTGAATGTTTTATTTCAATGTTAAAAATAAATGGAATCAATTTTCTTTTCTTTTTCTAAAAATTTTGGTACATTCAATTTTGAATAGATAAAATAATAAATAGGTGTGACAATTGTTATGAAAATTTTATTATTGGATAATCTACAATATATATTATTATTGATGATTTCTAATTTTCTTATTTGTTAAGGTTCAACGCCACAGCTTTGCTAGAGAGGCTGAGGAATAAAAGGATGGTGTTCGTAGGGGACTCACTGAACAGGGGACAGTGGGTATCTATGGTTTGTTTGGTGCAGACATCAATTTCTCCATCTCGAAAATCATTTTCCATGCACAACAACGGCTCCAACTTGATCAAGTTTAAGGTTAAAGTGAGTCCCAGGTTTTGCCGATAGACTTCTTATAATATTCTAAAATTAATTAATAATTTCCCTAAAGATTTCATATATATATATATATATATTTATATATATATATAAGAATGAAGAAATCAGTCACCGATTTCTGATCTTCCTTTTTCAGGAAGGATGGCTCCAAGTCTTATTACGCCTTCCTCTCCCTGATTGTGTGCATATATATATACATAGCTTAATCCGTGTCAACTATAGATAAAGCTAAGCTAAAATGATTTATTTAAGATACTCCCTCCATATCTCAATATTTTTTTAATTATTAATTTATACATATTTTTAGTTTCAATCCCATTTTTTTAAACATAGAGTAATTTAAAATGATTACAAAAAAATTTTTTAATCAAGAAAGAATTAAGCTAAAGAGTTTTTTAAACAAAATAGGGAATTCTATTGACCTTAAAGTAAGATTTCGGGTAAAGGGACTGTTGATCTTTTTAGTATGTATAAATTTTTTTATTGATGCACTTCAACGATTAAAATTCTAAAAGATCCCGAACTGGGAGTTCAAATTTATATTTAAACTATCATAGAGTAATAAATGAAGACTATTCTCACTTGTTGAACTTTTTTCAAACAACTAAAGACTTTCGGCAAAAATCTATCTTGAAAGAATTACTAAATATTTAAACAATATCAAACAACAAAATTTAGTTTTAAAACTTTTTTTTAAAAAAAAAAAAAAATCCAAAAGCTTGTAGAATTACAGCAGGATGTAAAAATTAATAATTAAAATTCAATAGAATTTTATATTAGGAAAACTGAAAACGATATTATATTTTTTGGAAATTGTTAAAATAAAAAAAAATTTAAAATTAGAAACAAAAGTTGCGGCTTTCCAGCAGCCCAACTCTGGAAGTTTCTGCGTTGGAAGCAGCTTCCCAAATTATTGCTTTAATTGCAGTTCTAACATGAAGTTGAATGATGCCCTGAACCTGAAGGAATACAATGCATCCATCGATTTCTATTGGGCTCCATTGCTAGTGGAATCCAATTCTGATGACCCAGTAAACCATCGTTTGCCGGAACGGATTGTAAGAGCCCAAGCAATTGAAAAGCACGCCAGGCACTGGACCAATGCTGATTTTCTTGTTTTCAATACTTATCTTTGGTGGAAAAGACCTAAGATGAAGATCCTGTAAGTACACAATCTTTCCCAGTTGTCTTTCTTTCTCAATAGATCACATAAGAAGATCGCAGAACCCATGACCGGAATTTTCTCAGGTGGGGTTCTTTTGAACAGGGATTTTACAAAGAGGTAGAGATGCTACGCAGTTATGAAATGGCACTAAGGACTTGGTCGGAATGGTTAGAGTTCCACATCAATCACAACAGAACTCAATTATTTTTCATGAGTATGTCCCCAACCCATGAAAGGTAAACACTAGAACAAGTTTCATCCCCTGTTTTTTCATACTAGAATTGCTCATTGGATCAATTTTTGTGAACAGAGCTGAAGAATGGGGGAGATCTGAAGGAGAGAATTGTTATAAGGAGATGGATATGATTACGAAGGAGACTTACTGGGGGAATGGATCCGACCCGAGGATGATGAGAATTGTGGACAGAGCCATTGAGGAGCTGAAGAACAGAGGCTTAGATGTACAAATGATAAACATCACACAATTATCGGAGTATAGGAAGGAAGGCCATCCTTCGATTTACAGGAAACAATGGGAACCATTAACTGAAGAGAAAATCTCAGACCCTTCAACTTATGCAGATTGCATCCATTGGTGTCTTCCGGGAGTTCCTGATATCTGGAACCAGCTTTTGTATGCTTACATTTTCAACTACCATTTGAATCCCATAAAACTACAAGATTTGTAATTCTTTCTTGCTCAATTGTTCAATGAAAATGTAAAAAATATTAGAATTGCATAAGGTGTTCCTGCAAAAGATTTATTTGACCATCTCGTGGAAACCTTGTCAATTAATGCTCTGAAAATTTCCCCTTTAAATTGCAATATCTGAGACTTAAGACTGTCAAACATGGGAATAGACCAGAGACCCACATCAGATCGTTGCTCCACGGAATCTGGAATAATGGTATCATGAAGAACCATGAAAAGAGTATAAATCTCACGTTTCACATAATTTCTAATTTTCTATTGACAGAATAGGTTGAAAAGTACATTTCCATTTCGAGGGATTGTTGTATATAAATAAACCATTGCAGCTCAATATTTTCCAAGTTCCAAGTTGAGGTTGTTCCTCGGGCTGGACACAGACCAAAGTGCAGGAAAATGGAAAATGAATGCAGAAATTTGTGATGGTCAGAAAGCGAAACAGAGAAAAGTAGAAGTAGAACAAGAAATTTGTGTGTAAGAATTTGATCCATAAATGTCCACATTTACTATACTTTTTGTTTGGTGCTGCCCTTCTTAAAAAAAAAAAAAAAAGGTCAATCCGTCGTCACTAAATAAAAGTCATTCTAAATTATATTGTTAATAAAAGTTATTAAAGGATATTTTAGAGAAAAAATTATCTCAAATTTTACAAAATGACGACTGATTATTTATATTTAGTGACAGAGAGACTAAATTTTAACTTATCTTTTCATTAGAAAAACTTAACTTTACTTTGTTATTTTTTCCATTCACTAACTTGAAACCGAGTTTCTTAACAACTTTTTTTTTCTTTCCCTTTTCCCTTTTCCCTTCTATTCTCTTTCTTTTCAAATTTTTGTTTGTCCCCCTCTCTCAATACAAGGTTTTGAATGAAGATCACATAAAATGACTAGATATTAGTTACTTAAACTTATGTAATAGAAAATTTATTATCCAATTCTTAAAAAAATTATATTTATAATATTTTAAAAGCATTTATACTAAAAACACTTTTAGTTTACCACATTTAAATACTTAACATCTTAATTTCAAAAAGAAAAATAAAAATAACTTTTTTATAAACTCATCCAAATGATGTGTATTTGTTTTTGCAAACTTATTAGGGTTGGAAGTAGATTTTGAGGTTCAAATAAATAGATGGGAGCTTATTATCAAAAATGAGTTCATGAACTTAGCATAACTTACTCTCTATCCTTAATAAGTTTTTATATCCTTTCTATTAAATAAATTCATGTTACCCCTTTTTTAGTTTTCGTCCATACTCTTTTAAGTTTTTGGAAAATTGTTGAAATTTGTCTCTGCATTAAATTCCTTTTTGGTAATTTTATTCTTAAATCTTTTAAACTTTTCTGGTTCCTAAAACATTTTCCTTTAGTGATTTTGGTCCCTAAATTTTTTTTTATTAACTTATTTTGAGCTATAATTTGGATCATTTTACCCTCCTGGTTTTGATCTGGATTGATTGTATGCTTTTATTTTGAGCCATGGATGATTTTGGTTTGAGGTTGTTACCTTATTTTAATCAATTGGGAAATATAAATGATGGTCAATTCAATGATTTTGCACTACTTTGTATACTACCTTGAATTATTTTGATATGACATTATGATTGTAATTTTTTCAATTGAGTATGAAAAATAGTTGATAAAAGTTAGTGCAAGGTGGTGGTAAAAGAAAAACAAATTAATTTTGCCCGACTTTATATTGGATTTCAGCAAAAAAATATTTGAGAATAAAAAAAGTTAATGAAACATTATAAAGACCAAGATAACTTTTAGTAAAAAAATTTAGGGATAAAAAAGGTTGAAAAAATTTTACAAACCAAAATGATCAAAAGTAAATATTATAGGGACTAAATTCATCAATTTTCCTAAATATATTCTTCATTGTTGGAATGTTTTCTTACTTTTTCTTTGGGTTTTTCAAATTATTGCAATTAAAAATTTTCTTTAATAGTAACATTTGAAAGTTAATATATATATTTGAAAAATTATCAAATTTTAATCAACAATTCTTTTTCTTTTGAACTTCTAAGGTCAGTCACTATCGTTTTTAATTCCTTTTCAAGTCTCCAAATAAATTTTGATTTAGTTTTTAATTACTTTCTTTTTATAAATCCTAATGATTTTAGAGAGTCACATTGCAAGTCTTAATACACCTTTTGCCCATTATGTCACATACATCAACTAGATAACCTGTAATATTTTAATTTTATTAAAATACACCATCCATTTCTAATTTTAATAAATAAATTTAAGTTACACATAATCAGATATCATATTTTTGGTTAACAAATTTTTTTTTTTAATTTTTTAAAAATAACATAGATAAAAATTCAGTTATTGTTAGGAAGAAATAGAGAGTATTTTAATTTAGCGATCTTATTATCTGAGTAAAATAGTAAAACGAATGATCATTTTGCAAATAAGCAGAAGAGGGAACGTCTTGAATCTTGATAAAGGTTCTTTTGTTATCTTCTTGGACAGGATCACTTGGCATGCATTGCCTGGCGGCAATTTTTCAGAAGAATGATGTTTATCTGATTTGAAAAAATATTGATGCAGGGCTGGGCTTCTATTTCAGGAAATAGAGGACACACATCAAATAACAAGTACATTTCAAAAGATGCACTTTTTTTGTGCAAATTTCTCATGCTTTCTGTAAAACCTGGCAAAACCTGCAACACAAGTTAAGCATGGCTGCCACACTCATGAATTTTCGTCCTTTTGCATTAAATTTTGTATCTAAAAATCAATATCAAACCAGATCAAGATTTCTCAAAGACAGAGTACAGTAAACCAGACCCACAACCCAGATCTTCTTTGTTCGGTTTGGTTTTTGGAGCAATCTGATGGAAAAGAAAAAAAACTTTGAGCACCCGTAATTCTTCCAAAGGAGTTCAAGAGGTAAGCATTCTTCACTCCTCTCAAGCCCTAGTTCTTCTGAGCTGTAGCGGAAATTTAGATTTCAAGCCCCGGACTCAATAGCTTTAAGGTTTTTTCGGTTGACCGGAAGGGCGATCGAGGGCTGGAACTACAAAGAAAAGGTATAATGTAGAAACTTCTCTTCGGTCTCATTTGGATCTGAGAATAAGGAAGCTTCTCTTCTTTCTCATTTGTTCTTGTTTGCGCTTGATTAGTGATCTTAGTTAGGCAGAAAGGTCCGTTTGCATGTTTCTTTATGAAAATGAAAAGGGATTTTGATATTATTGTCTTTGATTACTATTCCTTAACACAAGAAAAATGCTGAATACAATCTGCAATTTTTAGCCATAGTATTTTTTCAATTTCTTTCTTATTCCATTTTCCTTTCCTGGCTTGTTTGTGGTTTCTTATATACACTGTCTTTACTCTTCTACTGGCAGGTACAAATTAATGGAGACCACAATGAAACGAGGAAGAGGACGCCCAAGAAAATCAACTGCATACGAGGACGCAGAGTTTTTCATATCCTTCTCTCCTTTAACTATTCAACAACTGGTACAGATCTTTCCCTTCCATATCTATATGTAGAACAATTTTTCCCTTCAATGATAATTTTTTTTATTCACTGAGACAGTAAAGAGTACTCCCAGTTCTTTGATGCTATTGGAAGAGCCAGTTAAGAGTATTATTATAGTGGAATTGAATTTTTTTATTGGCAGAAAATACCTATACCTTATGCGAGAGAATTTGGTGAAACTGTGCTTACGAAGATTCTTCTGAGGGTTGATGATGGAAAGTTTTGGAAAGTAAATATTGAGAAAACTAATGAAGGCCTATTCATGAATAATGGTTGGAATGAGTTTGCCAATTTCTATTCGTTGAGCATGGGACAACTTTTAATCTTCAAGTACATTGGTCATTTTACATTTATAGTGAAGATATTTGATACAATTGGATGTAAGATCAAAGCAGAGACTCTTTCAAGAATGGGTCAAGCAAAAAGTGGAGAAGATTTCGGAAAGGAAGAAGTCAATATTAAACAAGAAGTTATTGAAGAAGAAAAAATTATGAAGTCACGAGACATACCTTCTTCGTCGAGAAATCAAAGAGGTAGATTTTTAACATTTTTTCTTCTTCTTACTGTACAGCTGAATCTAAATATAAGCTAAACTTGCAGGTTCAGAAAAGATAGAAGAAGTTCGTGAAGATCCCTATTTTATCAAACCAGTCAACTACGATCAAAGTCAAAATTTGGTAAAATAATATTACACTTATTCTTCTATTACAAGTAAATTATAAATTGGGCATTGAGAATTCTTTTTATGGTTGCAGGTTATTCCTAAAGAGATGTTTGCTAAACACAAGGTGAAGGTGAAGCCAGAAATGGTGTTGCGTAATGAGGAGGGAAGAGAATGGAATATAAAGACACATATTTGTGCTGACGGTCGCATATTGATTGGGACCGGTTGGAAGAGATTTTGGCAGCAAAATGACATCGAACCTTGTGATGCTTGCAAGTTTATTTTCCTTGAGGGAGGAAGAAGCAAAGTGATCAAAGTTGAAATTCTGCGTAATTTTGTGTGATATCTGTTTCTCGAACTTGGGAATTTTGATACTACAAAGACTTTGATATGCATGTTTGTAATCGACCTTATTCAAATTTGCTATGATGAGAAATGGTACTTTCTATTTATATAATCAAAGGAGTCTGTGAGGATGATGATGATTTTATAATAAATAAGCGAATGAATCAATGTGCAAACAAGCAAAATCCAGTTAGTGAGTGAAATAATACAATGAAATTGGCAAGAAAAACTATGTCCTGAAATGTACTTGTGATTCTGCAGAAGGTAACCAAGACAACAGCCCTTTAAGAGGAAGAAGCCTCTTAAATTAAGTCGAGAAAACTTAAGTGAAACAGATAGGAATAAAATTAAGTCGAGAAAGTAAAAAACTTATGGCCTGCAGAACTGTCCTAACGTTTCTTCCTGTGGGATGGAAACATACAATGGAAAACTTTCTCCAAATACTCGTGGAATCTTTCCGTACCTTCCTTGGAGAACGCTAGAAACGTAGGAACAACAGCAACTCCTAAACCGAAACCAACAGCAGCGAATATGAACTTCCAATCAATCTCAGCCTTGCCTGCTTGTTCGTTATCAGTTGATGGCTGCGATGAGTCGGGTACTGGCCCATTGTTCTTGCATTTGCTTAGAGGGAATCCACAAAGTCCCAATTTTCCTTTTTGTTAGATATTTGTTGGCTATTATTTTGGTGTTTATCCGGACAGCTATTATTTTAGTTTTTAATAAGTATAGGTGTTTGAGTCTTATTAATATCTGTGAAGATTTGCTGGTTGCCTATTCTGTAGTGATATCTTCATCTCTATC
>JAOXNR010015300.1:0-28850 GCA_028571225.1 Parsonsia alboflavescens
TGCCCGTGACCAGATGACCGAGTAGAAGGAAGAGTTTTGGAATTTTGTCGGGAATGGTTGGAGGGTTCAGAGTTCTTCTGGATCTGAAGAAACTGGGGAAAGCTTTTTTCAGTGTCAATAGGTGTCCATCACTCACCTCTGAGTTGTCATCCTTAGCACCACCAAAGCTCACCACTCCAGTAATTGCAGCTGACGACGGCCAGCATTATTGACGGCAAAGCAATAGCTTAGTCAATAAGATATGAGATTGGACGGAAACCAGCAGAAAGAGTAGAAGGAAGAGTGTTGTCACAAATGGTACTAAGGGTTCAGAGATCTTCTGGAGGTGGAAATCGCTCTCCACACTTCACCCGTGACCAGCCTTTCATGAGGTTCAGAAAAAGTTCAAAACGACGTCGCGTGCAGTAAGGACCACTCCGTCGTTGTCCATAGTTGTTCTCTCTCTCTATATATATATATATATAACTATATATATATATAACCAGGGATGAAGAAAATAACAAAAGAAGATGCGAGCATGTGCAAGCGAGCGACTCAAGTTGCGAATTGAGAGCTGAGTTCTAGATGCCTGCACAGTAAAAATGGTCAGAGTTACGGGATGTATCCTGAAACTCTTTAGATGCTTGAGTTAGGAAACTTGTTTGAGCAATATGGATCAAAATATTAACTTTGGTGTATGGTACACACCATATACCCTTTCAAAAAAAGAACGTGCAACCTTGCTGATATGAAAATAAATAAATAAACATATTTATATATATCCCCCGAAGACGGGCTAGGTTAATCCCCTGTTTCTCTGAAACGAATGTCTCAAAGCTGAAAAAGCTAGAAATATATGAAATCAAAGGGAAGATCACCGAAAACATTCACTCATGGAAGTTGGGACTTCAGATTATGGTTCATCAACTAAACAATCCTCAACATTCATGTCCGCCCATAAATTAACATTAAAACTGAAGAATTCCAGTGAAAGTATCATCATTGCAGCTAGGTCACTCACAGGTTACTCATTAGAAGTTTATTAGAAATTTGGATTCAAAAAGAGGAAAGTACCCACAACCATACTGATAAATATAATATAAAAGAGTTACCTTTTCATCACGCAGGATACTTGAATTGCCATTTTTGTCACATTTCTCATAAATGAGTCGCACAAAGGTAAAATCGTTACCTCCAACCAGAAGATACAAACATCCGAACAATTTTTATTTTTATTTTTTCATATTTTAAAAACCAGAATGGATTCAACCGACTTCTCGCCTAATAAAAAATGGTGAATGTCTCACCTTCTTTCGATGATTCCGATTATATGGTTCTTTTCGATGGCTTTTTTTTTTTTTTATGATCGAAAGATAGAATGGGTGTTTGGGGCTTTCAGCATCTGGAAAACACACCTATTCCACGACTTCAATGCTGGGGCTCTGAATAAATAAACAGTGGAATTAAAAGATAATCTTCGGCATTAGGGTCGGCAACCGTCGAAGGCCCTAATCAATTCTCATAGGCAGGGATATAAATTTAATGACAGAGCATTTAGACTGGAGGACTGGCAAAAACGGCCGCCATGGAAAAGATAAATAGTGAAGTAAGGGTTTTTACTATGAAATTGTGATTTGAAAACAAATTCTTTTTGTTGAATGAATGACACGTGGATTTGGCATTATTGTTATTAGTATAGTATAAATAGATAGATTAACAATTAAATAGACGAAGCTTGATATCTTTTTTTAAAAAAAGAAAACAAACTCCAAAATTTCATGCTTGAAACAAAGTCCACCCACCCACCCAATTGCCATTTCTAATTTATTAATTTAATTTAATCTATTTATCAATCAAAAATGTTTATTTATCCTTTATTTATATATGAAGGAAGTAACCATCCTTTTCAAATCGTTGACTGCCTTTCCCCTTTGAGCAACTAAATTAAGAAGGTGTTTTCATGTGTACTCAATTTGATTAAAAAGATTTTAATATTATCCAAATTTGTATAACATTTCATAATTTATCCAACTTTAAAATCAATTTTTCATTCTATACCCATTTTGACTTTTTCCCTTTTTTTTTTAAAAAAAAAAACGAAAGTAACCTTTATTTATTTTTATCATATAATTACTATATTGCCCTCAACATTCAAAACACTCCAATTACCATTGCACTGCTGCAAAACAAAATTGAGGATAATACAACTACTGCATCATTGATGAAGCTTCCTTGGTGAAAGTTGAACTTGAAATGAATCCATTCTCATTGTTGAAGAAAAAAAACAATTGCCCATCTTTGAGTCCAGTTTTTCTCCACAAGATCAAGCTAGCATCATTCGGCCATCTTTGAGTTCAGTTTTTTTTTTTTTTTTACTGTTATTGTTGACAGATGTTTATGTTTTAATCCTAAGTGTGTTTGGGTACTGGTGTTTGTCTATTTTGTCTTGTTTATTTGGCATAAGGAAGGAAAGAAAGGAAGTTGTAGAGTGTTTGACATTGATTTTGGATTGTTTTTGCTTCAAAACTACGGAAGGTCGATAAGAACTCGAGGGTTATGGCCAACCTTCGAGGGTATCGGGCCGACCTTCAGTGGTAATGACTGACCCTCGAGGAGTTAGACCAACCTTCAACCTTTTCATTTTATTAACATTTTTTTTATAGTTTAACCGACCTTCGAAGGATTATTTTGACCTTTGAAGTATTAAATTGACCTTCAATCAATTTTTTTTTTGTTGTTAAATTTCAATAAACCTTCCAAAAGTTCAATGAGACCTTCAAAGGGATTATATCGATCTTCCATATGGTTATCTCGACCTTCAAGCCTTTTCTTGAATCCTCATTTTTTCCAAAAAAAAAAAAAGGAAAAAAAAAGAAGTTATTTAGACCTTTTTAGTTCTCTATTTTTTAAAAAATTTTTTATTAAGATATTTCTCCCATTTTCTTTCTAGTATTGGTTGTACATTTTCCTAAATATATTTTCCTTTGGATTCTTGTAGAAATGGATTACATCAGAATTGGTGTTCACAATGGTTCTCTAAGTGGAAGGGCGCGTGCAGTAGTCGTACCATCCAACATCAATTATGAAGATTTTAGGAGAACTATGATAGGCTGCATGAAAATTGATTTAAACTAATTCGACATACAAATATTAGTTGCATCCAGAATATCTGATGGAAGTACAAAATTAATGGAAATTGAAGATATATACGAGATCATGTATTTGAAGGGGGAACCTGATCCTAAAATGGAGGTCATTAACAAAATTGAAATATTACATCAGTGTGGTGGTGATCATGCAATGGATGATTTTGGGCATGTGTACAAAAGGAATCCGGATGGGGCATTCCCACTTTTAAATGATGAACCTGGGCCCTTTGGAAATATTCACATCGATGATGATGATTATAAAGAAGAATATATCCGCAGTGTTGATGATGATGTCCCCTTAAACTTCGATGATACTATCAGACACTTAGTCCTTTTTGAGCAAGTTATATCAGACTTTTCAACTCAATTCACAAACATGGATAGGGGTGAAGATCCAGAGGTGCATTATTCGGAAGATGAAACCATTCTACTTGTGGGTTCAATAAGGAAGGATTCAATTTTTAACAGTGAGGATGAATTGACGGCAGCAGTTGGTGATTATTCACTCAAGAATCAGTTTTCCTATCACGTGGTATGTTCGGATAATTCAAGATTTGAGGCATGATGCAGGAATCAAAAAAATGGCACCTTCATGATACGTGCATAGTGTTGAGCCAAATGCCAATTATGGGTGATTCACAAGTTTTTCTCGATTCACACAAGTGCATTCAAAGTGTACAGTAAAGCCAAAACAGGGATGCAAGTGCATCAACAATTGGTCGGTTGTATGCTTGTAAAATCGTCGGTGTGAATCACATCCGAAAAAAAGTGATTCAAGACATGCAGGGGAATTATGGTGTGAAGCTAGGATACACCAAAGCCTGGAGGCCTTTGCAGCGTGCATAGGACATAACTTATGGAACTACAGAGGACTCACTTAGAGAGCTTCCATCATACTTCTACCTATTGGAGCATACAATGCCCGACATAGTGACTAGCATAGCATTTTCGGAGGAGCATTTTGCGAGGTCATTTTGTACATTTGGTCCTTTGATCAAGGGTTTTAAGTACTTGAGACTAGTCATTATCATAGATGCAACATATTTGAAAAGTGCACACGAGGGAAAAATTTATGCAGTTGTCTGTGAGGATGGAAATGGATAAACTTTTCCCCTTGCATTTGGATTTGATGAAGAGGAGGGCAATGATTCATGGGAGTGGTTCTTAAGAAGACTAAGAACTGCATACGGATAGCCTGATGAATTGGTAATTATATTCAATTTACACAAAGGCATAATACACGCACTAAGAAAAGTGTATCTCAAGGTTCCGCATACCTTTTGTTTTCGACATTTGAAGGAAAATTTAAAGACAAAGTGTAGATATCCTCGTGTCGCAATGATTTTCAAAAGTGTTGCATATGCTTATGATAAGCACAAATGTGACCAGCACTTTGGGGACATTCAACATATACATCCTATGGTTCATCGGTGCTTGGATGTCAAGGTAGGGCGATCGGGTTGGTCACGTGCTTACTGTTCGAAGAATCGATACAACCAAATGATAAGCAATCTTGTGGAGTCCTTCAATGAAGCGATCAAGAAAGCTCGGAAGTTGCGATTATATTTGCTCACAAGTTTACGGGGGTGTGTGTCAGAGTTGGTTCAACAAACATCGAGAAGCAGCCGCTACGATACTTGATATTATTACCAAACGTGTTGTGGAACGGATTGAGATGGAAGTTGTGAAGGTTGACCAACAAAGACTGCATACTACATCTATTCGAGGTAGGGAGGAGTATGTCTTTGGTAATCACCCATGAGAAGCAAAGAGAAGTTTGAACTAACTTGGGGGGTAGTCCGGACCTCAACTGGAGTAGATGGATCTGCATCCTCCCTCTCAGTGACATGCCCCTCCGGCTGTTAGTTAAAAAAAAATATACCATTTAAAATAAATTACTCTTTTAATTAAAGTAACTAACTAAGAGAATCTATTTATGACATATTAAAAAATAGAGAGATGCAGATGCAGAGATGGTTGCTGATCAAGGTGGTTCGAATGCGGGGCAGGTGTCGGTTCAACAAGTTTCGGTTCCATAATCAACTCCACGACGTTCAGCACGTTTGAAGAAGAGGACGTGAACTATTTAAAACACCGAATTAATGCCAGGCATGATTCTCGAGGAGACTGAAACGAGCTCAGATCGGGCTCAAATCTGACTGGGTGACCCAGAACGGCCCAACGAACCAAAGTCACTGCTATGGCATGATGCAAGGCATTTTTCTGCCATTCGGAGTCGTTTCGATGGAGTTTTGGGCAATTTTCTGTTTTCAGTGGCATTGTCATAATTTTCAGTTTTAAGTGATAGTTTCATAATTTACTATTTTCTAGGGGTGTTTTAGCAATTTCTTTACTTTTCGTTTTCGATTAGGGTTAGGGTTTGTTTTGGTTTTAAGAATTGTTTAGCTGATTGTTTTCCGCAGTTTTTTTGATGAATTAAAAGTTGCCACATTTTCGGTTTATTCGATTTTCGACTACTTCGAAAATTCGTTCTTCGCTTGATTTAATTTTCATCTTCTAACTACTTGCGTTGAAGTTTGATTAGAGGGAAAATTGAATCAGGTTTCTTTGTTTTTTCGTTTCTTGTTTTGCACGTTTCTGAACAAGAACGAACCTTCAGGTTCTGTCTTCTGACTGCGTCAGATGCTTAGACTAACCTAGGGGGTAATGTGGAAATCAACTAGAGAAGGTGGATCTACCACCTGTCTCTCACTAACATTCCCCTTTGGCTATTAGGTACAAAAAATTAATCATTCTTAAATAATATAACTAATTACGAAAATTTAAGTAAATATTATCTACTGAAAGATAGAACCATTTTAAAGTTGAACTAACTTGGTGGGTAGCGTCGACCACAATCGGAGCAGGTGGATCTGCATCCTATCTACCACCTGTCATTTGCCCCTCCAGCTCCTCCAGTCGGTGTAGCACAACAGTGTGCTAAGCCAAGGCCACCTGCTCTTGTTGCTCCAATTGAGCACTCACCCACTTATGCTCCTTGAGAAAGCGAGCATCGACATGCTCAACAATTTGAGCATGGCCTCGCTCCAACGGGGCATGGATCCTCTCCTCAAACTCTGCTAATAGAATCCTGAGCTGGGCCATCATGTCATCTCCAGTTGGAGCAGAATGAGAGGGCCTCTCAACGCTCTTGGTAGCGTACTATAATTTTAAACATAAATTATAATAAATATACATAATAAATTGAATGTTTGATTTAAAAGAACAAAAAGAGATACATACCTGGTGGCAGAACTCACAGGGGATGGAGGTCGCTCCTCGGAATGCTCCTTCTCGTCTTCGGCGATCTTGGCATCCCCAAGTCCTAGAGCAGGCGACTAAACATAAAACAGATATAAAACATTAGGCATAATCAATTAGACTATTTAATTTACAATTTACTAATTCAACTATCATTAGACTAACCTCTATAATCGCAAAGGGGGGTGGCTGTTGTCGAACGACCTACCAGAATGACTTGAGCTTCAAAGCCCCCCAACAAATAGGTGGAATATACGGGAGGTTGTCAAAATCAGTTATAAGGGATCTGCAACTCCTGCTCATCTGGCTCCACGTATGGTGATGAAGCAGATGCTTGTGTACGTCGTAATTTAGTTTAATGAACATTTGATTTTTAAAAAGTAAAAGTTAAAAAAAAAAAAAAAAACACAAGTGAAAAGGTTGATTGCTTACCCTATCTAATAGATCATGCCACTTTACTTTGGAAGTGGACTGAATCGGCCTCCGGAAAACAAGGCACCTCGGGTGCAGCATAGCTCTGGGTGTAGAAGCTCCTAGATGAGCATCAGCGCACAAATACAGGAGCAAGGATGGGAAGTGGGCATACATCCACCATTGAATTGAAAGAAAAAACTTCAATAAATGACCAAAAGGTGAATATAAATCGTAAGAATTCCCAAAAATGGTAGATTTGAAGTCATACCTATGACACCTAGGCATTGCCTTATAAATGCCTCTTCTTCGCCCGAGATTCGTCATCAATAGCGTGCCAGAGGGAATGCTATATCATGCTCCACCTGATGGTGTCCCAGTTAAATACCTTAGTCACTGGCAAATCCTCAAGGATGGACCACACGTAATATGGAATGACTGTTGAAGACTCACGTGTTAACATCCAGTATCCGACGATGATGCCATATGCAATTCGGAGGACATCATCCTGCTCCAGAGATCTAACATCCATTGCTCTAAATATGTCAAGGGTCTGTGTCGGGGTCAGTGGATCAGGCTCCAATAAACTATCATGTGCGGAGTCACTCGACAACTCCCAACCTATAATCCCCTCATCCATCGGGCCAAATCGAAGTCCAATGATTAGGGCATACTCCTAAGACCCTAATCGATATAGTCTACCTCCAATGTGGAACCAAATCTCATCGGGGCTAGCATTGCAGAAATGAACCTTCCGTCTAACCACATGAAATGTAGCATGGGCGTAAAATGTTCGGAGTATCGGGGTACCTCCAAAATGTGTTTGAATGGATCCATCCTAAATTGCTCCTCTACCTCGTGGAGCCTGACTAAGTCAATCACCTTTGTTATCCATGAATACTTGCAGTGACAACTTAAAGTCTTACTGGGAGGAATAACACGATTATGCCGGTAAGACCATCCCTCTCTACCAGGATTCATCTTTGCAAATAATAATAATAAAAATTAGCGAATTTGTAGTTAATTAAATTAAGTACAATAAATAAAATAGACTCCAAACAATTTGTTATCGCATGAAAATGTATTATTTAAATCCTAAATATAATATTTCACTGAAAAATCTATAATAATTTATTATTTAAAACCATTGTCTAAAACTTTACCCCGAGTATTTTAATTTTAAAACATATTATAGTTATAACTTATTATTATTATTATTAGTAGATAGACATTGGTGGAGTCATTATAATAATATTATTTTAATTTCTTAATATAAAGTACAATGTTTTTTTATTTATAAAAAAATAAAATAAGTTAGGACAATCATTATAAAATATTAAGTATTAAAGTACATTGAATAATTAAATTCTATTATACACTGACAGTATAAACTTCATTGTATAATAATAATAAATCATTGTAAAGTACAGAGATAGTTTAATAATAATAATTTTTAATTATTTTCATAATAATAATAATAATTTTTATTTAAGTTACAACTTATTTCATTTAGAATTTAATAATAATGATAATTTATATTTAACTTAAAATAATAATAACAACATTTTTTATTTAATTTAAAATTTAATAAAATTTATTTTTATTTTTATTTAAAATTTTACAATAATAATAATAATAATAATAATAATAATGGTTTTCAACTGAAGGTCAGACCGACCTTCCATATTTTTATCTAGACTTTTAAATTGATTATTCCAACCTTCAGTGGGATTTATAATAATAATAATAATGATGGTGATGATGATGATGATGATGATGGTTTTCATCTAAATGTCGACCTGACCTTCCATAGATTATACCGACCTTCGAGGGATTAACTCGACCTTCGAGGGATTAACTCGACCTTCGGAGGGATTTAAAGTTTTATAATAATAATAATGATGATGATGATGGTTTTCATCTTAAGGTTGGCCCGACCTTCCATATATTATCCTAACCTTCGGGGGATTAAATCGACCTTCGGCTGGATTATTCCGACCTTCCACAGTTTCAACCCAAAAAGTCTACTTCCCAATCCCAAACTCTAATTCCAACCTTCCCCAATCATTTATCTCACAAATATGCCGTCAAATAGGCTTAACATTCCTCAATTATCAACATATATATTTTTTTAAAAGAAGTACAAACCGAGGCATATGAGAGTTAAACATTTAAATTTCAAAAGCAAAAAACAAAAAGGATGACAAAACAATCCTGGAGGAGAACAATCACAATACAACCATTTGTATAATCATGGAGGAGAAAAAATTTTAAATGACCCAAGGGGACCTACCTGTAGTCAAAGAGGTGACGGTCTAACTTTTTCTTTTTTGCAGCGGTCTACCTTCTTCTTCTTCGACAACGGCACACTGACAGTAAACAAATTCCATGGCACTGGCTAGTTTGAACAAATGGGTTGTGAGAGGACTAAAGATAGATGATTGGGTATCCATTGCGGGAAGGTCATTTGAATGAGGGTTTGGGGATGGTCGTTTAAATGAGGGAACAATAAACCCGTTGGAATTTCTATCGACTTTGGGGAAGGTCGATTGAATGAGGGACAAATGGGTCTTTTCCTTTTGGTCAGCATATTGCATTTCTCAAATTAGGTATTCATAACAATTTGGGTATATAGTAAAATTCACCAACTTGAAATGAATACAATTGAAATGTTTTGAGAAATCGGGTATAATTGAAATACCCGATTCAATTTTGAGTACTTTTGAGAATTTCCACAACCAAAAGATATGGACATTCCTCAAAAAGGAATGTAAAAGAAAAAAGAAATTATGCTTTATTAATACTTTGATTAATATAGAAAGAATATTAAATGAAAACGTCCATATAATTACATTTATGTAAAGCTTTTATAAAATAATTAATTAAACACACAACTTAATTATTATTATTTTTTGTAAATACCACAATAATAATAATATCTATAAAAATGGCTTCGGATCTCCTATTATATATTTGTATGTTTCTCCCTCTTACATAAATAAAATATTAATAAAAATCTTACATATAGTCTTTAATTGATATTTTTTTTTAATCTTTTTTATATAGTACATCTTAAATAGATAAACTAAACCTTAAAGATATTTGATCTTATATGAAGATATGTTAAATTTTTAATGATATAACAAGAAGTGATACACAAATATATAATAAAAAATCAGAACTTATGAAAATATTCATGATTGGAATTTCCTATTTTGTATCCCAAAATAAATTATCCTCAATCACGTGATCATAATGGATACCGAGTAAGAAAGTCAAATCCAGCTAAGTCATTGGTTGAATGGGCCAAGAGACAGAAGGTCCAACAAAACGAAAACTCAACGAGGAGCAAAAGAACAAGTCCAAGATGACTATAGGAAAGATAGAGGACTCAAAGTGGCGAGCTCTCACTAAGGACTGAGTAAGATGTCTGAACAAGTAAGAAAGTCTATACAAAGTCAAGAAGATCGCCCCATAAGGTGAGCTTCTGGCCAGCCAGAGCAATGCTAAGAGATAACTCCATACGGTGAGCTTCTGGCCACGAAAGGGTAGCTCCAGACCATCAGGGGAAAGCTCTCAAGTACAATAAAGGAAGCCCACCGACGACTTCTCACATGCCGAATCCCAATTGGAATGTATTCATTAATTAAAGAACACGTACAATGGGACCACCAAGGTTGCCGAGAAGGTCAGGATAACCCCCTTCAACCCTGTCAAACTTAGGATATCTCTCTAGCTAGTACATCAAGTACTGTACTCTAGCTAGAGGACCATCTGGGATATTCCCTTATTTACAGATATGCGGTCCTGAGGAGCCTATAAATACCTCCTTTCCAGAGATCTCTGTTAAGTTCTTCTAAGTCCTGAATGCTCCCCACTCCCCTACTCTATTTTATTTTCTTTTTCCCTAAGCATTCTCTATAGTTGATCTCTAGGGTTAATCTCTAACTTTGGCAGGAGCACATCATATTGTTCCAGCCCATTTTTCCTTGTAGATTGAAGGTTATACTTAGAAGATCAAAGTTCAGTACAGACTTGGAAGCTCTTAACCGCAACACAACCTTGAAAATCTCATTTTAGACTGGCCCAAGTATCTTGAACATTTCCTACATCATCAGATTGGTTTCGTTACTGGGAAAGATCAAGATATTCTGATATCACTCTATTCTAGTTCATCTTGAAAGGTACGGTTCACACCCAGAAATTATTGTTCACTGATCATCTTCAAAAAATACTATTCATCCTCGAAGATCTTCATTTTCCACTGAAAAAAACTATCTCCGTTGTTCTCTCCCATTCTTCTCATACCCAGCTTCTAGCGAAACCTATGTCCCACCATCTTCATTCGTATATATTGCTATAGGTAAATCTGGGAAGGGAAGGGGAAGCAGACTATTATTCAAAAAGATAAAACTAGATGCTCTACCCCCACTTGTTATGAAGATCCAAGAGTGTGGATCCCTAACGGAGAGCTAGGCTAGGAGCGCAGGGGGATGCAAAAGCATGTTACAGGGACTTAAACTAGAACTGAAGGGAAGGTCACAAACAGACCTTCTCCAGGCATCGATCGGAGGGAGTCTAGAGAGGGTACTGATATTACCTTTTTCGAATTCTTAGACAGAAGATGAACGTCGAAATCTCTTGTCTGTAGTCACCAGCAAAAATATCTAACCTTTGCCTTTACTTTGTTACACGAACGTCCGCTTCCAATGTACGTCTCACGAACAAGGCAAGGAGAATAAACACAATTGAATTGCTAGATTCAATTGTGAATATATGTTTTTCTCGTTTTTCGATTTTTCTGTAATCTCTATTTTTTTCTACCCAGAAGCTCTGACAAAAAAAAAAAAAAAAAAATAATATGAAAAAAAAAACGACATTCAATCTCAATCACCCTAGAAGACTTTGTGATAAGAAGTCTTCTGGATAAATCAAACTCGTTTCGAATTCTAATTTGAATTAAAAAACGAGAAGTCTATCAGAGAGTACTGAATTATAACTTCACATAATTAACTCTTAATTATATTTTGGTTAATTTCTATTCGTGAATTAACCTAAACAACTTTCGTTAATTACGTTTAGGTCCCAAACGAGATAACTACCCATTAAACGATACGTTCTAAATGTGTGACTCAATAGGTCCTCATAAAATCGGCATTTGACATAAATGATATTTCATGTCATATACAATAAGCGGTGTCTAGCAACACATTATTGCAATCCAATTAACGAGAATGTCAGTGACAAGACAAAACCTTCCGTGATAAAAATAACATGTCTTAATCTCTTTATCCAGGAAGTCATAATTGAATACGAGTCATGGAACGTGTCATGCTCATAAAGTTCAACATTTTAATTCTCAGCCCCGAGTAGATTAACTAAACCGAATAAGATAAATATCATATCTACTTATTTGAGCATGGCCATGCATTTCATAATCTTACCAAACCAAGAATGCTAGACATCACTCTCTTGTTATATAAGAGGGACAAATTCTATCTTGATCATTCAACATTTCACGACACAAATTAGGACATACTTAATACATGCCTTCATTGTCAACTCAATGAAGAGTGAAGTTTGACAAGATCAAAGTATGGAATCTTTCATGTAGGAATCTTTGATGACCTCAAGTCAAAATATGAGACATAATTCTCACAATGAAATCACTCATGACACTCATATAACAATTCATGAAGTGATTTCATGGCGGGTCAATCCAGTACACGATACTCTACGTGAACCTATATGATGATTTGATATCTCATATCCATGATGGTTGTTAGTCTCAACGTGTAATTGATATCCTAATCTCAATAACACTTGATTAGGGACGTTTTAAGAATAGAAATAAACTATTCTAAGAACATTACATAATTTATTTAATGAAAGGCAGATATAAAAGTAAATTATATAATGATATAAATAGCATCATGATTCAAAGTTATGCCAACTAAATAAAATCATCATATGTTCTTAGGACATATCTAACAAGAACATTGCTGAAATATCGACTGGGGTTACCTGAAGTTGGACCTTCAGGGACTCATGGAGCAAGTTAAGATGCCCCCAAAAAGGGACCCATAACCAAATCTCCATTTTCGAGATGGATAAGGGAAGCTCCCTCAAATCCCAACTTTCAACTAGAAGCTCTACCCTTTTTCACCGGTAAAGGAAGAGCCCAAGACCATATGTGCCGTTACGAGCACGCTATAGAAGTGATAATCGATGATGAATCAATAAAGCGTAAGGCCTTTGCAAGTACACTAGGAGACAAGGCCACTACATGGTTTATGAACTTGAAGCCTGGCTCAATCAATGGCTGGACATCCTTGGAGAAAGAATTCTTGGCGAGGTTCGGAACAGCGGGCACATTGGCCAAAAACCAAGGAGAAATATTCAACGTCAAATAACATCTTGGAGAGAGTTTGGAGGCATATATCGAGAATTTTAAGATAGTTTATGATGATATCAATGGGGTATGCATGGAAGTGGCTCTACCTTCTTTTATCCATGGGACAGTGTCTAATTTCTTGAAGATGGAGTTTCACATAAGGCCATCAAAATCGGTAGTTGAGATGCCAAATTTGCTAGAAAGTTGTCTGTCTCCTAGCAAGGGGAAACTCGTCAACCTGTAGACAAAAGAGCGAGTTGTCCTAGAAAAGAAAACAAGGAGGGAAAGAATTGAACAAGGAGGACAAAATCTTTCACCCTCCTGAATAGTTTGTGAGCTGACCTGATCATCGTCATCAAGGAGCAACACAGAGTAGGGGATCCGGCTCTCATGAATCCCTACACTTAGGATAAAAGGGATCGCAGTAAATACTGCACCTACCATCTTGACCATGGTCATACCATGGAAAATGTATACAACTAAAGAGACACATTGAAAGGCTATTAAGAAAGGGCCATGTTCAGGAGTACAAAGCGGATGCCCCGAGGGGAAATAATCAAGGTGGCCTAGTGAGAGATCAAAGAGTCATCGAAGTGATAATGGAGCCACCATTATCGAATACTCAATTACAGAAGCAAATCCACTCCCTCAACTAGGTATACTTCCTCATTGAAACCCAGGCGAAAGAGGAACCCATATTCTTTCCTCGAACTCCCTCTATCTATAGCTGTACTGTCCCCTTCTCTAAGCATTGAAGCCACCATGGAGAAGGATGATCTCATATCTTGGAAGATCGAGAGAATCTTGGTCGATACAAGAGCCAGTAGAGACATCCTCTAATATTCCTACCTAAAGAAAGGGGATCCCGGATGCCCACTTTACCCCATATGAGGTGACCTTAGAAGACTTCACAAATCACAGGGAGACAATCAAGGGGAGCATCAACCTCAAAGTGACACTAGGAGTTGGAGAGCTGAGCAGGAAAGAGAGGGTAAACTTCGTAGTCCTTGACTTGAATTCCTCTTACAATTCAATTCTTGGTATTACCTCACAGGTTTCATTCGAGATGGTGGCATCAACACCCCACCAGAGAGTCAAACTCTCAACTCTAAAAAGGATTATCACTGTCTAGAGCAACCTAAAGGATGTATTACGACATCAAATGATGACAAGAAAGAGGAAGGCTAGCGGAGAGACAGTTGGCCAAGGGGAATCAATGGCAACATGTACTATTGAGGAGGCCAACGTCGAGCGACCCAAAAGTGATGAGCTCGCCCAAATTGAAGAAGTGAAGATCTACCCCAAATATCCTAATCAAAAGATCATAATCGGGTTCTCTTTATCACAAATGGAAAGAGAGGCTTTGGTGGAACTCCTTAAGGAATACTCCAGCACATTCTCTTGGGAGGTTAGCCAAATGCCTGGAATTAATGAAGAGGTGGTCTCCTACCATTTAAACATCAACCCCAGACATCGACCGGTTCAGCAAAAACCAAGAAAGTTTGGCCTTTCAAAAAGAGAAGGCAATGAAAGAAGAAATGGCAAAGCCCCTGGTTGCAGGATTCATTAGAGAGGTGAAATACCCCACATGGTGGGCCAACATTGTTCTAGTTAAGAAGGAAAATGGAAAATGGAGAATGTGCGTGGATTTCACCGACCTCAAAAAAGTTAGTCGAAAAGACTGTTACCCTTTGTCGAGGATAGATTCCATGGTGGACTCTACTGCAGGCTTCAAAACATTTAGCTTCCTTGACGCATTTTCTGACTACCTTGAAATCAAAATGAAGATGGAGGATCAAATCCACATATCATTCCGAGCTGGGGGTAGCATATACTGCTACAACATCATGCCATTTAGGCTAAGAATGTCGAGACCACTTACCAAAGGATGTTGAACTTGGTTTTCAGGTCACAAATTGGAAAGAATATGGAAGCCTACATAGATGACATGGTGATCAAGACCAAGAAGGGCAGCAATCACCTTGACGATTTAACCGAGACCTTGGATAATTTAAACAAATATGAAATGAAGCTCAATCCATCCAAGTGCACCTTCGGGGTTGAAGCAGGCAAATTTATTCTTCATGGTGATGAAATAAGGATAGAGGAGAATCCTGAGAAGATCACGACAATAATCAAAATGAAGGAGCAAGATGCATCAAGGAGGTTCAAAAGCAAACTGGTTGCATGGCTGCCCTAGGAAGATTCATTTTTAGATCGGTTGAAAAGTGTCTCCCTTTCTTCAAAGCATAGGAATGCTCACAAGATTTCCAGGAGCTCAAGGAATACTTGCCTAGCTTCCATTCCTCACCAGCCCTAGACTAGGCAAGATTCTTTTTCTGTATATTGTGGCTCCTAATTTAGCAGTTGCCGCAGCGTTGTTTCGGGAAAAGAAAGGCAAACAATTTCCTGTGTACTATGTAAGCAAAGACCTCCATGAGGTCGAAATTCAGTATTCTAATACTGAGAAGTTGGATTATTCTTTCGTTGTTGCCGCTAGAAAGCTTAGAGCATATTTTGACTTGCATATGATCAAAGTCCACACAACCGCACCTCTGAAACAAATTTTTCATAAGTAAGACAAAATAGAGAGAATGTTAAAATGGTCTATTGAATTAAGTTCGTTTGACATAAATTTCATTCCAAAAAAAGCTATTAAGGGCCAAGCATTAGCCGATTTCATAATAGAAACTGCCACAATGAACATAGAATCCCTGAGCACTTCCCAAATCGAAAAATCCCCGTTGATCCTCATAGAGGAGCCAAAGGGCCTATGGATAATAACTATGGATGGAGCATCCAATCAAGAAGGCAAGGGGGCTGGGATCACTCTAGGCTCTCCCGAGGGTGAAATTGAGCTAGAAAAGGGGGTCAAATTTTTATTCGAGGCTTCAAACAATAGAATAGAATACGAAGCCTTGCTTGGTGGAATGGATTGGGCCACTCGGTTGGCTATCAGAAGGGTAAGAGTGGAGAGTGATTCCTAGGTAGTCGTGAATCAAGCCAACGACGATTTTCAGGCTAATGATGAAACTCTTGAAGCATACCAGGATATGGTGCTTAAAGAAGTGAGTAGTTTTGAGTATTTTGATCTCATAAAAATTCTCTGCAATGACAACCAGTGAGAAAATTATATCACGAAGCTCTCTTCCATTACCTCTATAGACATGAAAGAGGAAATTGAGACCGAAATTAGAACATAACCTCGCTTCTCTAAAGCTTGTCAGGATGGCTAGTCTGCTTGCGTATTTGAGATTATGGAGGTTGACTGGGTAAAAGAGATGGAGGGCTTTCTTAAGAAAGGAGTTTTACTAGAGAAAGCAAGGGAAGCTTTGGCTCTCAAGAAGGAAGCAACATGATACACATTGTTGATGGTATCTTATACCGATGATCTTTCTCCAAACCACTGTTGAGATGCATATCTCCACGGATGACGATGCCTCTCCTTGAAGAGGTACAAAAGGGAGTATGTGGAGGCTATCCAGGGGCTAGATCCCTAGCTGAAAAAATTATTCGTTTAGTATATTACTTACCTTCTTTAAGACGAGATACAAAGGACTATGTCAGGAAATGCCAAAAGTGCCAAGAATATGGGGACATCCCAAGATTACCATCTATTAGTTAAACGAATGTGATACTATTATTTCCATTTAACATGTGGGGGATGGACTTGATGGGACCTTTCCAGAAGGCTAGCGGTGGTCGACGATATCTTGTTGTCATCGTTGACTATTTTCCCAAATGGATAGAGGCTAAGGCCTCAGTGCACCCCACGAAGGAAAACATACTCAATTCCTTCCATGATCAAGTCTTGTGCAGGTTTAGGAGTACCGAGAGTTGTTGTGATTGATCATGGCACTCAATTCTCCTCAAGGTTCACCGAAGAATTCGAAAGGTTGAAGATCAAGCATTGGAAATCTTTGGTAGAGCACCACCAAGGAAATGGACAAGCCGAAGTGGCCAATAAACTTATCATCTCGACCTTGAAGAAAAGCCTGGAAGGAAAAGAGGGGAAATGGGTTGACGAGTTACATTCCGTGCTTCAGTCTCTTCATACATCGGCTAGGGGGTTAATTGGGGAAAGTCCATTCTCAATGGTCTATGGAGTGGAGGCCGTGGCACCAGCCAAAGTGGCTCCCCCCACACATCGAATCACAAAGTCTGATGAAATGGAGGACAACTAGACAAGGTTAAGAGATCTTGACCTCCCAGAGTACTTATGGAGCCATACAAATAGAGAACGGAAACCTATCATGACAAAAGAGTAAACCCCAAGGTGCTCCAAGTTGGTGATTGGGTTTTAGGGAAGATAGAAGCAATCAGCCAAAGTGCCGGTGAAGGAAAACTAGCACTCAATTAGGAAGGACCATACAAGCTTGTAGAAGAATTAAGAAAGGGAACCTTCTTCCTAGAAAAACCAGACGAGAAGAGATTGGCAAACCCTTGGCATTCAGACCACTTGAAGAAATATTTCACGTAAAACATCCTTTTAGAGTAGGAAAAACTTGAATGAAATCAAAGCTCTTTCAATGAAAAGAAAGACTTTGCCAAACTCTTTGTTGCGCTTTGCTTATAAAGAACAACGAGGTTTAGCAAGCGAGCCAGATTTCACATAATGCGAGCTATAAGCTTGCTCGACCATGTGAACTCTGACAAGCTCACTCGACTCAGAAAGCTGTCCCCTAAACTTTTAAAAAAAGGGGGGAAAATCGCTAAAGAGACCATAAGAAGCTCGCATAGATGCGAGCTACAACTACATAGGAGTAGAGTGCAAAAAAGCAAGTTCCCAATACTCAAGTTAAGATTGGAACTAGAGGCTTTAAGTCACAGCCGCAAAACAATTATAACACCAAGTCAAGTCATACTTGACTCAAAAGATTCCAAGTCATGACTTGGAGGGCAACTAGGTCCCAAAGGAAAGTCATGCTTGACTTTGGGACAGAATTCAAATGATAACTTGAAGATACTAACGCCCTAAGTCAAGTTACACTTAACTTAGGAAACCCGAAAGTATAACTTGTTAAGAATAAAATCCCTGAGTTAGGTTATATATACCATGGGGGCTTTGAATTATAACACGAAGCACAATTACTAAAGTCCTAAGCAAGAGTTTAGAACATGATACCAAAATTGAGTTAAACTTGACTAAAGTACGACCTTAAGGAAAATACTTTTAAGGGACAGCAATCAGAATATTAAGTTGAGTTAATGAAAGCTTTGAGATGTACTTGAAGCAAGCAAAACAGGTAAGTCAAGTCAATGCCTGGCCAGAAGAAACAAAATGTGGATGAAATAAAAATTCACTTTCATTCATATGGAACGAGATACCAATAAAGCCATAAGACCAGAAATATCAAGGAAAGCTTAAGCTAGGCACCAAGGCTGGACTTGTCAACAACCTCGTGGACACCCTCTTCCCCAACAATCAAGGTAATGCCATCGCGCCCAGGGGCATAGGCGAGCTGGTAAGACTGACGTGACGTTTGGTTAACTCCAACGACAGGCGGGGGTTCGAAACCCATCAGGTGTAGAACGAAGGCTCTCAACGGTTGGTTCACTCCAAACGGCCATTGCCCCCCGTAGCGTCCTCTCCGTCAGTCCTCTGCCAGTTCGTGCACATCCCTGATTACATCCCGCTGGCACGAGGGGCCTTGTCGTGACTAGTGGGAGGGGTTTCACCTGTAAGGGACTTTCCCCTTCAATCCAAAGGTAATGCCATCTAAGCCATTCCTTGTAACACTCATTTAGAATCCAACTCGCCACTTAAGCCTTCAAGGTCTCCATTTCCATCACTTGAGCTCGTATTGAGCCAAGCTCGACCTCCCTCCTACCCAAGCTCCGACGAGCTTTTGCAAGCTCAGCCCCGAAATTAGCCACCTTCCAGTTGGCTTTCCTCCAATGATCACTTCATTGTCTGAATCTTGGCATTGGAAGTGGATATTTGAGTCTCAAGCTCTTCATTCTTTTTTCCCTTGGCGGCAAAGTCCTTCTTCAACTTTTTTACATTCCTTATCAATGGCTTTTCGAGGAGCTTCTTTCTTTTTCACATCCTCTTCGAGCTTCTTGATCTCAACCCCATCCTCCTAACTAAGGTCGTCCACATGAAGGGGCAAAGAGCTCACCTGGATGAGATCAAATGAAGTTTAAAAAAAATAAAAAAGCCAAGCTTCCGAAATTAAGTATGAAATCGAGGAAGGAAAAGAACTTATTTCAAAAAATAAGCACCTATTTGATTGATGGCCCTGCTGCGAGAATAATCTTCATATTTATCACGAGCAACTTGGTTCGAGGCCCACGTCAACATGTCTTTGCCAAGATATTTGGCAACAGGTGGCATGGTGAAGTCCCGCTTTTGGGAACGGACATGTTGGTAAGGGAGAACTGAAGATCCCTCACCTGAATAGGTGATTCCCCGAAATGGAAGTAGTCATTTTCCCATGGGGGAAGGGCATTCGTAGGGATCGGCCTCCCATAACCGGTAGGGAAATAATGGCTCTTATCCCTACTATTCACGAGTTCAGAGCTCGCCCAGATAGGAGTTAAGCTCTTCCCAGGAGGGGGCCTAGGCACTACCCTTGGCCTGCATAGTTTAATAAATCTTGGCGGTCTTAGCTTTAGAGCTCGTCATGGTGGGAAGCTCAGGCTCATGAATAACAATGCCCTTATCCCTTGGAGTTGGGGGGAGAGGGGAGGCCTTCTTGGAAGGTTGAGAACTTTCTGCAGCCTTAATCTTACTTTTCTTCTTCTTGGGAGTTGCTTCAACAGGAATCTCAGCATGGTTGGCAGCAGCGGCCAGTAAAGCAACGACCTCCTTAGCTGTCAATTCCTCGTTGTTTGGCATGGAAAAAAAATAATCTGAAGACTCAAAATACTGTTTTCTTTGTTGTTCATGTGCCATTTATATACAACAAAAGTTAGGTTTACATAAATCAAGGGTTGCTAGGCAACCAGGTGTCACAAGATCTGTAACTCATAGGACAGACTATGAAATACATGAAAAACAGATCACTTGGTCTTTATAGAAAAATTAATTTTGTCTTCCTTGATCTCCACCGTGATCCTTAGCATCCCCTCTCAAACTGGAGGGACTTGCAGTGACTGTGAGTGAGAGATTTGGTGAAGAAATCGGCAAGTTGTTCTTGGGAAGGGACATAAAAGGTTTTTAGTTGCTTCGCAAGAACCAAATTGTGAAGGAAGTGAAGGTCTACTTCAATATGCTTTGTACTAGCATGAAACACTGGGTTAGATGCCAATACTCACATTATCACACCAGACAATAGGGATTGAGGAGAGTGGGAAATATAGCTCCTTTAGAAGGGATTTGGTCCAACAGATTTCTGTGGCTAAGAGAGCCAATGCTCTGCTTTCAGCTTCTGTGCTTGATCTTGCTACTACAGTTTGCATTTTGGAAGACCATGCCGGAAGATTATTTCCAAAGTAGAGGCAATAACCTATTGGGATTTATTCCAATTAATCCTGTTCGGTGGACTAGATTAATTAATCATTAATCAGAGATCAGTTAATTAAATGAGATTTTCAGACTTTTAATTTGTGAATATGGACTGACATTGTGTGGGCTGATGGGCTCAGTCCGTGATGAGTGGATTGAGTTCGGACTCTAAAATGCTAGGTCTCCTCCCATTAGCTCGATGATGATCTAGACTATAAATATAGTCTGGTTAGCCTTTATGTGGCGTTGTTGGTTTTTTAATTGAATTCTGACTTTACGTCAGAATCCTCTGGTTACTCATCTGCCAGAAAAAAACAGGCATTCAAAGGGTTCAAAAGAGAGAAAGCTTCTACCAATTTAGATCAGTGCTTCCGCTTCAATATCTCAATGGAATCGACAACAGGTATGTCCCTATTTCATTTATGCATCGATCTATAGGATTAAGGCTTCGTTTGTTAGTCTATCATAACCAACAATAGAACGACCATCATCAGGACATGAGGCGCAATCAAAGCCAGAGAAGCCAACCAAATCAAAACGAGAAGTTGGCTGAATATGTAAAGCAAGATTTATAGTCCCCTTGAGATAACGCAACACAATTTCCAAAGCCCTCAAGTATATATCAGTTGGCTTTTGAAGAAATTGACTGAGATGATTGATAATGTAAGAGATGTCACCCCGAGTGCGTGTGAGATATTGCAAGGCACCAATAGCTCTTCTATAGGGTGTTGCATCTGACAGAGGGGAACCATCATAGAGAGAGAGTGTGTTTTGCCAACAACAGAGGGAGTGGGACAAGTTTGTAGCAAGACATGTTTATGGTCTCAGGCAAGTCAGAAATGTATAGACGGGTTAAGATACAACCATGGATCATCTCTATGCGAATGAAAACCAAGAAAGTAGTGCAGCTCCCCAAGATCCTTCAAAGCAAAAGTGTCATGTAAAACTGATATAAACTTCTGGATTAAAGATGGTGAGTTGCCAGCGAGAATGATATCATCAATATAAACAAGAAGGAACAAACTGCAGCCATGGTGAAGAAAAGTGAAGAGAGATGATTCACTTTTGCAATTATAAAAGCACTTGGAAACCAGAAAATATTTCAGATGATCAAACCAGGATCGGGGCGCCTGTCTGAGGCCATACAAAGCCTTCTTGAGCAAGCAGACATGGGTAGGAAATTGAGGATTGATAAAACCTTCAGGTTGTTCCATCAGGACCTACTCTTTGAGAACTCCATTAAAAAAGGCATTGTTGATATCAAGTTATCTAATAGACCAACCAAAAGAGATGGAAATGGTAAGAATGAGTTTGATGGTTGATGGCTTGATCACTGGACTGATAGTTTCTAGGTAATCGATCCCGAGTTTGATGAAACCCCTTGGCAATTAATTTGGCTTTGTATCTTGAGATAGTACCATCAGCTTTCAACTTTGTCTTGAAAATCCACGCATCCAACTACCTTTAGGGACAAAAGGCAAGGAATGAGGGTCCAAGTCTGGTTTTGATGTAAGGCTTGCATTCAGATTTCATGGCATGAAACCAATGAGGATTAGAGAGGGCTTCTGAGACATAGGCAGGAATAGGAGAAGGCATGAGGGTGGCAAAACAGGGGTTGGCGTATCCCAGCTTTACTTCTAGTAATCTTGTGATGAGTAGGAACAGCGGGTGGCGAGGCCAGGGATCGGGGTGAGGAAAGATGTGCGAAAGTAGAAGAGGCAGAGGGAGACATTGTAGAGGTGGAGACTGGAGCGACAGAAGTAGGGGGAGATAAGCGATTACCCAAAGCACTGTTGTCAGATTATAAAGCAAGAATCTGCAACGATGGCTACTGTAGCTGGGGATGAGTCATAACGGCCAGGACACCTGTCAACCAAAAAAGAAAGAGGAGTAGAGGAAGAAGAATATATACAGAAGGACTAGAGTCTTGAGTGTGAAAAAGTGATAAATAACGAAAATCACAAGCATTAAATGTGACATGTCTAGAAATGAAGATTCTACCATTAGAATTCATGCACTTGTAGCCTTTTGTGAGCAGGACTATAACCAATGAATATGCATTTTTGAGTGTGGAAGGCAAACTTGTAATGGTTATATGGTCAGAGATGGGGAAAAACAGGCACATCCAAAGGGTTGAAGGGAAGAGTAAGCAGGGGGATTGTGATAAAGAAGTTCAAATACGGATTTATGTTGAAGAATAGGGTGGGAAGTCCGTTAATCAGTTAGTTTGCAGTAGAGAAGGCTTCCCACCAGAAGGTTAAGGGCATTTTTGGCTTTGGCAAGTAAAGTTCGGTCGAGTCCAACAATATGTCGGTGTTTGCATTTAACCTTTCCTTTTGATGTGATGTGTATGGGCAAGACTGTATTGTAATGATACCATGTTTGGTTGCATAATTAATATTGGGCAGAAATTCTCCCCCTGAATCTGTTTGCAAACATTTAATTGAGAATTCAAGATGTTTTTTCCATCATGATTGTTAGATAATTATATTGGTTATTATTTCGGTATTTGTGATTTTATTAGGTTGACTATTATTTCGAATTTTCAATTGGATGATGTATCTGCTATGAGTGATTAAGTTGGAGTAAGGCTTTTAAAGATAAATATTCCTTGGTTGATAATTCTATAGTTATATTTATCTATTTTAGATATTCTCATATTTAATATTGTGATTTAGGGAAAAATCAAATTCCTTTGAATCATTCAAAAGATTATCCATGAGATTAATGACCAAAAAAGTTGATGTGTTTGGAAAGATTGTTCGTATTAGAAGTGATCACGGAAAAAAAAAATTTGAAAATACCATTTTCACTAATTTTTGTGATGATCATGGCATTTTACATGAGTTATCTACACCAAAAACACCACAACAGAATGCTGTTGTACAAAGGAAAAACAGGACTCTACAAGAAATGGTAAGGGTAATGTTATATGCTAAAGGAATACTGTTTAGGACCAAAGCAATAAATACTGTTTGTTATATCATTAATCGTGTTTATTTCAGGATAGGAACAAAGTTGATGTCCTATGAAATATGGAAAGGAAGGAAACCAAATGTTTGTTACTTTCATGTCTTTAGAAGTAAGTGTTTTATTTTGAATGATAGAGACAGGCGTGGTAAGTTTTATCAAAAAAGTGATGTTGGTGTTTTTCTTGGATGTGCAACAAATAGTCAAGCTTATAGAGTCATTAAACAACGTACTGGAAAAATCATGGAGACTACTAATGTTGTGTTTGATGAATCTACAATGACTTTATCAAGGTCAGAAGATGAAGAAACAGGAAAATCTGGTACTCAAATGATAGGACAGCAAGAACAATCAACAGATGAAAGACATGGTTCCCCCAGTAACTCATAGAAATGCAGTATTTAGCTTGACACAGCTTAATCCACAAGAAATTCATCAGGAGCAACACATAATAAAACTCAAGAGACACAAACAGAAATAGGTAAGAGAGTTTGAAGACAAATTCCTTCCCGAATTCAAAAAACACATCCGTTGGAAGAAGTGATTGGAGATTTGGAGGAAGTAACACGCACTAGAGGTAAGGCTAGAGTTAACTATAGAGAGATGATTTGTCTACTATAGAACCCAAAAATGTGAATGAAGTTTTGAAAGATGATTATTGGATAAATGCCATGCATGAGGAACTAGAAAAATTCAACAGATTGGATGTTTGGTCACTAATACCTAGACCAAAAAATATAAATGTTATTTGTATTATATGGATCTTTAAGAATACCAAAGCTGGGTTAGTTGCTCGGGGATATACACATGTAGAAGGTATAGATTTTGATTAAACATTGGCACCTGTGGCTAGACTGGAATCAATTAGGCTATCGATATGTATTGCTTGTCTGCGTCAGTTTAAACTATATAAAATGGATGTCAAAAGTGCATTCCTGAATGGTATTCTGAGTGAAGAGGTCTATGTTGAACAACCTAAAGGCTTTATTGATTATAATTTCCAAATCACGTGTTTCAACTGGAAAAGGCATTATATGGTTTAAAACAAGCTCCTTGAGCTTGGTATGAAAGGTTAACAAAATATTTTTTGGAACAAGGTTACAAACAAGGGGGAGTTGATAAAAATTTGTATATAAAACGGTTTTATGAGGATATTTTAATTGCTCAAATCTATGTTGACGATATTGTGTTTGGTTCTACTTCTGTCCAACACATAGATGCCTTTGTGAAACAAATGACACAAGAATTTTAAATGAGTATGGTTGGTGAGTTGACATATTTTTTGGGATTGCAAGTTAAAAAATTTGCAGATGGGATATAAATCTCACAAAGCAAATATGCAAGAACATTGGTTAAAAAATCTGGTTTTGAAAAATCTAAAACTGTTTGAACACCAATCTGTACTAATCTAAAATTGTCTAAAGACAATGCAATAACAGGTGTGGATTCAAGTCTATATCGAGCAAATCCCAAAGAGTCTCACCTGATGGCAGTCAAAAGAATCATTCGATATGTTAATACTACATTAAATTATGGTATCTGGTATACAACTGACATTACAGCATCTTTGGTAGGTTTCAATGATGCAGACTGGGCGAGAAACTTGGATGATCGTAAGAGCACTTCTGGAGGATGTTTCTACCTTGGAAACAATCTAGTTTCATGGTACAAGAGGAAGCAGAACTTAATTTCATAATCAACAACAGACGCTGAATACATTACTGCTGGAAGTTGTTGTACACAACTATTGTGGATGCAACAAATGCTAAATGATTACGGTATTGTACAGGATATGTTTACTGTGTTTAGTGACAATAAGAGTGCCATTGATATATCTAATAATCCTGTTCAACACACTCACGCTAAACACATCGACATAGGACATCATTTCATTAAAGAATTGGTAGAAACTAAGACTGTCGTCATTGGGCATGTATCAATGGAAAAACAACTGGCTGACATTTTTACTAAACCTTTAGATGCTAAAACATTTGAATCATTAAGGAAAGCTATAAGAGTCTTTTTTATTGATGTATGAATAACACTAGTATGACAGTTGCCCTATAGCATAATGATTCAGCAGCATTATCTTGTTTCAATTTTTTTTCCTCCATCATTATTAAGATTTATCATTCTTAAATTTTGCATATATACAAAAGGTCCAAATATCTTTCATAAAACTAGAATTTTGCTCTGCTTAAACAGATATGATTGATTTCTTCAATTTTCTTTTAAAAAAAAAAATATGCCGAGGAGGAACAAGGGAATGTCACCTAATTTCAGCAAAGAATCACTTATCTCTCTGAGAAAAGAGTTACCTTCACTATCTTAGTGGAAGTGTGAAAACTTCTCAAATTTGTTAGATGTCGAGGAGGAACAAGGGAATGTTAGTTCGGCTTAAATGACTTATTTTCTGAGAAAAGAGTTACCAGTACTTCTGTATGCAATAAACTAAGCATAAACAATCTTGAAAGGAGCTACATTAGTGGGTGTGTGAAAACTATCTCAGATTGAAGGATCATGTTGATTTCTGTCATGTACAAACACCTTCATTGAAATTCTGGTACATTGATAAGGTATTTTCTCTCTATTCTTAATTTAAGTTTAAAAAATCTTTAACATGAGTAGGAAATTTGATCTTATCAGGATAATCAAGCTAAACTTATCTTGTTGAAGGGGACTGTCTTACTTATATTTAAATTTTTTTTTTTAAATAATAATAAAAAATAACATATATATTTTTTGTTCTCTCTAAAGTTTTCCCAGGTGATATTCTGTTTAAATTCTATTTGTTAGTATAATGTCCATGACAGTTCAAATATCTTGATTCATGCTCAAAGCCTATTAGTCTCTGTTTCATATCAAAATTGGTCTTTCTATCTACCTGTATTAAGATTTTTATTCTCTAATAAATCTAACTTTAAGTCTCAGATATTGTTTGCACTTATCCCGATGTTCATCTCCCATCTTTGTATTCTCGAAAGAGGGTTTCTCAGGCTTCTTTTCTCCGGCTTCTTCTCACCGACTGTGCTTTGTTTTTCTGTCCATAATCACATGGTTGTGCAGAGTTTCACCCTTGATTCTATCATGCCACGGGTAAAGCACGTTGCTGTGAAGAAGAATGGTGGCGGCGCTATTTCTCCCTCATCATCTAGCTCCACACCACCTCCAGTAGTGACTCCAACTCTACTCATTGTGACTCCAACCGGTGGTTCTGGTGGCATATCTGGGTATTTCCAAGATCCGCGTCTCTTGGAACTTTTGAAAACCATTGCCGCTGAACATAGTCAGCCCTTTTCAACCTTCGCCGTTGGTCAGTTGGCCCGTCCAATCCCAACCAATAGCCCTTCGATGCCTCAACCATCAACTGCTGTTACCAAGGGTTCAGAAAAACCACCAATCAAATGGAAATGGGGAGTTGTTGGCTCTCGGAAATATAAGCGTCGTAGAGGTTTGGGTTTTCCAGTCATGTCTCCATGTCAACAACTCAACCTGTGGAGTCAGAGGATTCTGACTTATCTGCTCAACAGGATGAAGAGCCCAAGGAAACTTCTCCTAATGACTCGGCACAAAGGTAAATTCTATTAAACCGCTTAATAAAAAATTCCTAAATGCAAATTGGGTTAATCACTGGAACACAATAGTATCTCGTAAAATAATAGGGGAATGTAACATTGACATTCCTAGCCATGAAAAAGCAGGGATACTGGATTTTTTATCTAGTCTCCAAACTGTCCTTTTATATTGATGGCTTGGTATGTTATTTTTATGTGAATCTCTATGACATTCAAAATGCTGGCAGCCCCATGTTTCAGAAAGTTTATGTCCGAGGTCACATGTTTGATTTCTTTGCTAACTTGATTCGGGAATATTTGGGGTTGGGTACTATTGACACTGCCTCAGGATCTAAGGACTCTTCAATTGTTAATTTTGATGATGCTACTTCTGAATTAATTGGACACATACAGCAATGGCCTCATGATAATGCCATTAAAGCATCTACTCTATCTACTAAATACTCCACTCTGCACAAAATCTCTAAGTCTAATTGGTTTCCTTGTACCCACACTTCAATGGTATTTGCTAATCATGCTCAACTGTTATATTCTATTGGGACTAACTCTATTTTTGATCTTAGTCAGCACATCTATGATTTTATCTGTGGCTACTAGTAGTGGGATAAAACCTATGGGAGTTTGCCCTTTCCAGTTCTCATTACATCTGTTCTCCTCAACAACACGATGTACGGGATTCAGCAGATGGTGTCCTTGTCTATCAAACAAAGCTGATCAAGGTTTCTACAAAATTATTCAAAGGAAAAAGGGCGACGACATGAAATCTGCAACTTAGTCGATGCCTTCTTCTTCCCCTGGTTTGTCTCGGAAGAATCTTGTGCAGTTGCAACAAGCTCTTGCCCCCCTACCTGCTGCATTACTCCATGTTCAACAAGCTATGATCACCTTTCATCAGGTAGTTACTAATTTAGAACAGGTAGTTACTATTGCCATCCCTACTCAAGTTGATGATTTCTCCACTACTGACTCAGATGAATGATGGTTGGTATTTTAGTTGGCAAAAAGGGAGAGACACATTGGTTTTTGCTGATTGCTTTTAGATTGTTTTTACATTGGTTTTTGCTGACTGATGCTGCTAATGCTGGCTCTGCTATTCTGTTTTTAAGCTGATTGCTGCTACATTTTGTCTAATGCCTCTGGGATATTGCTACATTTGATATTCGATATTGCTCCTTGTGTTTTCTTCAATATTTGGATGCTAATATGTCTTGGCTAATGTTTTTGATATTGCTGGTACTCTAACTCTGTTTTTCCAACTTATTGATCCAAAAAACTTGGGAGCTGTGTTTTGCCAAACAAATGCCAAAGGGGGAGTTTGTTAGATAATTATATTGGCTATTATTTCAGTATTTGTGATTTCATTAGGTTGACTATTATTTCGGTTTTTGAATTAGATGATATATCTGTTATGAGTGGTTAAGTTGGAGTAAGCCTCTTAAAGATCAATATTCCTCGGTTGATACTTCTGTAGTTATATTTATCTGATGTGATTTTCTTGTAAGTTGAAAGGGTTAATTTTCACACTAACAATCCAACCAAATCAGTATAAAGTAAAGGACTCATCAAAGTTTTGGATTGAACTCAGCATTTCATAGCTTCAAATCTTCCGTTTCATCTCCAAGTTTACTCTTCTCGAGCTTGGCTTTGAAGTTGATCCGTTC